>JAJAGP010003847.1:0-63073 GCA_025084515.1 Ancistrus triradiatus | reverse complement strand
GCAAGATCTCATCCTGTGGGGTCAAAATGATCATGAGAACGGCGAGCAAAAATCCCAGAACTACACGGAGGGACCTGATGAATGACCTGCAGAGAGCTGGGACCAAAGTAACAAAGGCTACCATCAGTAACACACTACACCGAGAGGGACTCAGATCCTGCAGTGCCAGGCGTGCCCCCTGCTTAAGCCAGCACATGTCCAGGCCCGTCTGAAGTTTTCCAGAGAGCATATGGATGATCCAGAAGAGGATTGGGAGAATATCATGTGGTCAGATGAAACTGAAATAGAACCTTTTGGTAAAACCTCAACTCGTCGTGTTTTATGTGGTCAGATGAAACCAAAATAGAAGTTTTGGGGAAAAATTCAACTGGAAGAAAAAGGATGATGAGTTGCATCCCAAGAACACCTTCAGCCCCATAGAACATTTGTGGAGTTGAATGTCCGTGTTGCCCCAAAACATCACTGCTCTAGAGGAGATCTGTATGGAGGAATGGGCCAAAATACCAGCTACAGTGTGTGCCAACCTGGTGAAGACTTACAGGAAACGTTTGCCCTCTGTCATTGCCAACAAAGATTATTGAGTTGAACTTTTTTTACTGACCAAATACTTATTTTCCACCATAATTTACAATTAAATTCTTTAAAAATCCTACAATGTGTTTTCCTGGATTTTTTTTCTCATTTTGTCTCTCATAGTTGAAGTGTACCTATGATGAAAATTACAAACCTCTCTGATATTTCTAAGTAGGAGAACTTGCACAATCAGTGGCTGACTAAATACTTTTTTGCCCCACTGTACATAGAACATTCTACAGGGTTCACAAACTTTCAAGGGCCACATTGTAATAAAATATTTACCTGCTATCATTCTATTTTAGCTTTTCATACCACAGTGAAAACTGTTTACTATTCATGATAACACTACTCACTGAAGAGGAGATTAGAAGGTATAATGAAACAAATATTGTAATGTAACTTTATAACGACAATACTTTTAATATTGTATAAGAGTTGAAGTACATTTGCCATTTTACTAAAGTACACAGTTAAACAGAGATCATCTACCTTCACTGGAGTAAAATTTATAAGCAGTGTCTGTAATCTCTTATGTATAGGACTTACTTCATCCTCCACTGCATGTATGTGTGCTGCTGTTCTGAAGTTATGACGTACAGCACACATTATTTCTGTTACTTTAAGCACTGTACACTCACTATTTGGTGCAGCTTTTATATCTGACTGCTGCGGTATATCCACTAGAGGGGGTAAACAATCCACTATGTCTGGCGAGAGTTTGCAGCAAAACCAGGGGGTGTATTAATACAGATTCTAAGAAGATTCTTAGAGAGTTCCTCTGCTTAAGAAGAGTCTTTCACCTTGGGATCTCTCTTAGGGTTAAGATGCTTTATGAATAAGTTTTATCTTTACTAGAATCTACTCCTAACTTTAAGAGGGAAATACCCACAATTCTAATATTTTTCTCAGAATTTCATCACTGGGACTAAGAAACCATGGCTACAATTTTTCATAGTATGCATCTATGCACTCCTTTAAACCCACTATAGAAACACTATGTGAACTCTCCAGTTTCTCTATAAGTCTATAAGTTCCTCATATAAGCCTGTTTTTCATATTGGTGTAATACTGTGCCTGTTGAATACTGTGACATAAGTCAGGGAGTTACTTAAAAGTTTTGTAATAGGAATTTTAAAAATCTTACTGAAATAATTTGCACTAACGTGTAATGTATTTACTCATTTAGGGTATAAATATTTGTTTCAACTGTAGTTTTTGTAAATGTGTAGGATCTGTAGTTTAAAAGGATCACCAAATAAAACAACCTTTCTGGTGTACAGTACAACAACAAGTTTCTCTTTACATATCCCACACAACCAATCTGGGGTCAGAGCACAGGGTCAGTACCCCTGCAGAAAAGAGGGTAAAGGGCCTTGCGTAAGATTCCATCAGTGGCATTTTTGAGGTTTGAACCCTCAGCCTTTCCATCTGTATCCCAGAGGTTTAACCACTGAAGTTGCTAACTGCCAACTTCATTTTAGATGAGCTCAGTCTGATTTCTAGCACACCCTTTCCTTGGTATCATTCCATGCATGACACTACAACACTACTGCTGATATTTTACAACATTCCTTCCAGATTCCACAGTAAAACTATAAAAGTTCTATAAAAGCACTGCAAACAAGAATGTCATGGCATTGCATGGAACTGTAGTTCCAGTTTAATTTGTACTGTATATTTAGCCTATGGAACTGTATGTACAGAACTTTTGATGTGAATGTAAAATGACTTAGGCATATAAATAGTTAATTATAAACTGGCTGCAAAAATTTGTTCATTATTAAGCTACATTTGCTTCATACCAGCAGTACGAAACATAGACATAAAACATGTCATGAATATGTATTGGTGCTTGAAAGTTTGTGAACTTTTTAGAATTTTATATATTTCTGCATAAATATAACCTAAAACATCATCAGATTTTCAGAAGTCCTAAAAGTAAATAAAGAGAACCCAGTTAAACAAATGAGTTAAACAAAAATATTATACTTGGTCATTTATTTATAAAGGAAAATGATCCAATATTACATATTACTGAGTGGCAAAAGTATGTGAACCTCTACGATTAGCAGTTAATTTAAGGGGAAATTAGAGTCAGGTGTTTTCAATCAGGTGTGAGTGGGCCCCCTGTTTTAATATAAAAAACAGGGATCTATCAAAGTCTGCTCTTCACAACACGTTTATGGAAGTATATTACGGCACAAACAAAGGAGATTTCTGAGGACCTCAGAAAAAGAGTTGTTGATGCTTATCAGGCTGGAAAAGGTTACAAAACCATTTCTAAAAAGTCCACAGTCAGACAGATTGTGTACAAATGGAGGAAATTCAAGACCATTGTTACCCTCCCCAGGAGTGGTCGACCAACAAAGATCACTCCAAGGCAAGGCGTGAATGTGTAATAGTTGGCGAGGTCACAAAGGACCCCAGGGTAACTTTCCTAAGCAGCTGAAGGCCTCTCTCACATTGGCTGATGTTAATGTTTATGAGTCCACCATCAGAAGAACATTGAACAACAATGGTGTGCATGGCAGGGTTGCAAGGAGAAAGCCACTGCTCTCCAAAAAGAACATTGCTGCTCGTCTGCAGTTTGCTAAAGATCACATGGACAAGCCAGAAGGCTATTGGAAGAATGTTTTGGTGGATTGATGAGACCATAATAGAACTTTTTTGGTTTAAAAGAAAAGCGTTATGTTTGGAGAAAGGAAAACACTGCATTCCAGCATAAGAACCTATCCCCATCTGTGAAACATGGTGGTGGTAGTATCATGGTTTGGGCCTGTTTTGCTGCATCTGGGCCAGGACTGCTTGCTAAAATTGATGGAACAATGAATTCTGAATGATATCAGAGAATTCTAAAGACAAAATGCCAGGACATCTGTCCATGAACTGAATTCTCCCAAGAGGGTGGGTCATGCAGCAAAGACAACGACCCTAAGCACACAAGCGTTTCTACCAAAGAAGGGTTACAGAAGAATAAAGTTCATGTTTTGGGAATGGCCAAGTCAAATCCAGACCTTAAATCCAATGGAAATGTTGTGGAAGGACCTGAAGTGAGCAGCTAATGTGAGGAAACCCACCAACATCCCAGAGCTGAAGCTGTTTCTGTACGGAGGAATGGGCTAAAATTCCTCCAAGCCGTGTGCAGGACTGATCAACAGCTACAGGAAACGTTTAGCTGCAGTTATTGCTGCACAGGGGGGTCACACCAGATACTGAAAGGAAGGTTCACATACTTTTGCCACTCACTAATATGTAATATTGGATTATTTTCCTCAATAAATAAATGACCAAGTATAATATGTGTGTCTCATTTGTTTAACTGGGTTCTCTTTATCTACTTTTAGGACTTGTGTGAAAATCTGATGATGTTTTTAGGTCATATTTATGCAGAAATATAGAACATTCTAAAGAGTTCACAAACTTTCAAGCACCACTGTACATTACATTTTTTGGTTAATTGTTCCTTAATGAACTGTTAAATGAGTGTGTGTTCATGCAGTATTATCCTATCATGCACCACATGATAGGGTGTATTAGGTGGAGTTTGTAACTGCTAATCCACAGGTTGTGATTACAGAGCTGGTATACTGATACAGCTATGATATAAGCCTGGCTAACGAGGCTGGCTCACAATTGATTTGGGCTCATTACAGGGTGAGACAGATCACATGATAGTCTCACTGTGCTGAACTGTGCAGTGGCACGAAACCCAAAACCAAATGATCTGATACACAGTCGTCAGCCAGATGTATGACATCATGTCCTGAATTATTACAAGCATTTATGGACATTTATAAAAGCTTAGCTCCCACCCAGTGTAGATATTTGCTAATAATTGTTTTATATTATGCTCAGGTTTAGTTTGGCTTTAGTTAGCTTTTAATGTGGAGAGTAGATTATCGTGGTTGTCTTTTTTTTCTAATTAACTGGTTTCTGCAGTCAAGGTTTACTCGGCATACTCTGGATTCCTCCCACATTCCAAAGACATGCGTTAGTTTAGTTATTGCTCTAAACTGGCCCTGTATGAATGTGTGACTAGTATCGATGTAACCTTGCTCCTGTCGTGAAAAGCCACTGATGCTGATGCGAGGTTAAATAAACATATACAGGAAATAGAATATTACTAATACTAATACTTTCAAACCATTTACCTTCTGTCTTTACTGACAGAATAATGTGTATTGATCATCACTGAGTTGAAGGTAAGAATTTACTAGCATTGCTACAGAAGTAGCCTGGGACAGTTTGGCACATTTGTAACTAGTGAGCAGGATGTTACATGGATTAGTGCTTCACAGCAGATGTTGCAGCCAGATTAACACAGGGCTGAGTTATACTACTCCACCTCCCTCCCTCTCTCTCTCTCCCAAAACACACAAACTCTTCTACTCAGACCACATCAGAGGGCAGTAACTCCCTCCATCCTCCAGTTGCCTGAGTATGCCATGCCAACAAAACTTTCCCGCTGAGGACATGAGATCAATGACGATAAGATATCTGCGTTATATTATTCTAAATTCTGTTTATTTACACTATTGTTTTATATTCTGTAGTTTTATATATATATTTTTTTATTATACTCTTCATAATATTACATTATCTTTAATTTATTTATAGATTTTCTCCAAATTTGTTCTCTCTGTTAATTTTTATTTTTCTTATGTTTATTTAAACTGGTATAATAAACTTATTAATTAGCTAAATAAGTTTAGTTCTTACATATAAGATCTAGGTCACCCAACGAGCTTGGGTCCTTTTTTGAATCTAAGGGTGTACAAAATCTTCTTACGTGCAGCATGAGAAGCCGAAAATCAGTGTGTCACATCATCAGTACATTTATTATAAGGCTGACTGTGTGTCAGCGCGAACAAAGAGAAACAAAAAAGTCACATAGTAAGTACAAGCATGAAGTCCACTGGGCTGCATCATCAAAGCACCTTATTCTAAGGAGTATTAGGGCTGTGTGTCAGCGCGCACAACCAAAGAAAGGCACAAAGGTTTGGGATTACCTGATCACATATGTACCACCATGAAGTGCGTATCGTGGTGACAAAATTGTGCTGGAGCGAGATTGGTGCCCACACTACATATATACCGTGTGTGAGTCCAGTGAATCGTGCTCAGGCCCACCTCTTTCAAGCGTGCTAGCACAATTCGGAGCGCTTGCACTAGCCAAACAAACCATGCTTTAGGTGTGAAACACACCCGAGCGTGGTACGAATTGCCTGGTGTGAGTACACCCTTAGTCCTCCCAAGGTTTCTTCCTTATAAAGTTTAGAATGTTTTTCCTTGGCACTGTCGCCCTAGGCTTGCTCAAATTGGGCTTTGGACCTAGATAATGGAAGAAAATAGAAAATTGAAATGCTGCTTTGAGGCTATTCTCCATTGTAAAAAGTGCTACAGAAATAAATCTGACTTTGACTTTTGACTCTTTTCACAAGTTGCATACATCCCTTATTGGCTTTGCGAATTATCATACATTCATTGACAAAAAAAAGCACCCAGATAGAAATATCAGATTGCTGCAAAACTGCACACGACCTGCACATATCACTTGTTAGAGTTGTTAGTGTCCCTCATATCACTACTAAGTGTGACCGACTGTCGTATGCGATGGCTTCAGATCATCAGATCATAACACCAGCAGCTGGGGCTGTGTGTCGCTCCACAAAAAAGGCAGAATTGAAGCGCTCATCACGAGGCCTCCGAATACGACTGCCATCGGATCCCATACAAATCCTGGATTCGTCGCTAAAGACGTGATGGTCCCAGTCCATAGCATGTATTTTTAAACCATCTGGCTTACACAACTAAAAGTCTAGTCTTCCTGTCTCAAGTACCTGGTATTCTACTTAACAAAATGTGTCCAATCAGGTTTGAATGAGGGTTTACTTCTATCCAAACAGAAACACAACACAACGAGTCATTTGAAGACTGACTTCAACAATATAACGAGGCATATAAAGTCTGAGTCCACTTTTATCAAACAAGATCTGTTCATGTGAACCTAAGCCTGATCCTAACACACTTCAGATTAGCTAAGAGGAAGAATTTTTAGACATGCACAAAGACAGAATATGCAAGTGGGTGTTCACCAACCCAGAATAAGTAAAACTGTCTCCAAATTAAGGAATTTAGCACTGATTCCAGCAAGACTCAAGCATATAGAAACTTCCTAAAAGTCTGTTCATGTGTTCCAGGTAATCATTGGAAAATGGATTTAAGGAAGCACCATCTCAAGATTGTAAATACCACCCGGATGTTCCGTAATGCAGTTGAAACAAAGGTTTTTAGCAGAAATGCACAATGCTATGTTCATAGAAACAAAGACACTGCACACCAACTCTACAACCTCGTCCAAACTGTGAGACATGGTGAATGGAGCATCACTGCTTGGGACTGCTTTGCTGCTTCAGGGCTTCAACAGCTTGCATTCGACAAAAATAAATAAATAAATAAATAAATAAATAAATGAGACAACAATGAACTTTTTGTGTCAGGGTAACAGTAAAGCACTTGAAGCTTAATAGAAGATGACACAACAAAACAATTCCTAAAATACAGAAGTATAGTGAAATAATAGCATGGTTAGAATTTTTTTTCTTTACAAAAATTGTTTTTTATTTTTGGCCAGTGTTGATCAATTACTGTGTTCTGTAATGACATAAAAATGTGCTATTAGTTTGTTATTGGGACTGTGATGGCCTAGCGGTTAAGGTACTGAACTATAAACCAGAAGATCTGTAACCCACAACTGCTGCAACTGTAAGGTTGTATCGGTTGTAAGTTGCTCTAGATACAGTAAAGGTGTCTGCTAATTGCAGTAAATGTAAATGTTTAGACAGATTGTGTTTGACTGTCATTGTGACTTGAATGCAGATCAGACTAAGAATGAGGAATTCAGATAATTTTCTTACAGCTGATGTGTTACGCCTGGATATGTACACAAATATAAATAAAAAGAGGAACTTCTTAACTATCATTACACAATGTCCTGAGTCACACTTCCTCCTGCTCTGTTAGTAATGTAACTCATAGTATCTGCATCTAAACATTCAAATACTTAAACTTAATCTTCATTCTTGGCCACTTTGGTCTCAATAATACTAATTAATCATTGCTTGTATGCGACACCCGATGTGGACATTGTTGCTGATCATGTACATTCCTTCATGGCCACAGCATGATAATGCAGCATATCACAAAGAAAACGTCCATCTCAAACTGGTCTCATGAACAGGACAACGAGACCAGAGTTCTGAATCCAATAGAACATATTGGAGATGTGGTAAAATGGGAGATTGGCAGTATGGAAGTACACCTGAAAAACTGCATGAAGCAATCATGACAACATGAAGCACGACCCTAAAGCAATGTTTCCAATATCTTGTAGAATCTATGCCAGAAACAACTGAGGCTGTTTTGTGAGCAAAGAGAGGCCCTATGCAGTATTGGTACAGTATACAGTAGAGGTCAAAAGTTTAAGACCACTAGTAAAAATGCTTCTATTTTGCATTTTTCTCAAATTTAATACATTATTTTTTTATTACCAAATCATATAATCAGCATAATAATTTGAGTGAACAGTGGACTGTCATGGACTGTTCTCTTTAGTCACCTAACCTAAACTGCATCAAGCATTTATGGGGTACTAGAAGATGGAGAAGGCCAAGCATTCAGTAACAACATTACAAGATGTTTTCTGGAATACTGTGAAATTACCCTGGAATAACATGGATCAGGTGTGTCTAGGGTGGACAGGATTAGGAATGAGATCATCAGAGGGACAGCACAGGTTGGAAAATTGGGAGACAAAATTCGAGAGGGAAGAATGAGGTGGAAACGTTTAACTCGCTATGGTGACCCCTGATAAAGGGAGAAACCGAAAGAAGAAGAAGAAGAAGAAGAACATGGATCATCAGATTTTGTGGAGTCCATGCCAGCTTGAGTGCATGTTTTCAACTGCTGATCTACTGAGAATTTCATGCGCAGCCATCTCTGGGTTTACAGATAATGATATGAAAAAGAGAAAATATTCAGCGAGGCCAGTTCTCTGTGCAAAAATGTCTTGTTGATGCCAGATGTCAGAGGAAAATGCTCAGAGTGGTTCGAGCTGATAGAAAGGCAAGGTGGTGGAACAGGAGATTCGCATCATCGCTGTGCAACCGACAAATCTGCAGCGTGTGATGCTATCATGTCAATATGGACCAAATGCCATAAAGAATTAAGGCAGTTTTTGCAGGCAGAAGGGGGTCTAACCTGATATTAGCACGGTGTACGTAATGAAGTGGCCTGTGAGTGAATATGTTGTGCTTTGGACACTGGTCAGATAGCTTTACCTGCAAGGAGTTCACCAGCTAACCAGCACCAGGACCAACATAGTGCTGGCAACAGTCTTGCTATTAGATCAACATACCATTTTTAAAGTAGTCAGCGTGGCAGTGTGACATTAAACTTCCCAATTTCCTTGTCTAAATGCCTGCTTTCCCTGTTTTGTTTTAAACTATGAAACAATATTAAATAACTTATTTTATGATGGGTGACATTTTACAATCCTTGCCGGTTTGTTACAATTCAAGCACGTGCGCTTTAAAAACGGCCTCAGCTTTACACACAACTTCGTAAGCTGCGTCACCTCCACCCTCATTTGTGTTCGATTCTTTCCCAGTGAGACGCTACCATTCTCACAGGGGTGAACTGTGTCTAATGTAGGTCGTTTTAAACACTATTTAAAAACACAAGCATGTAACTTACTTACATTTATATTATTTATATATTAAGTATAACTACAGGCTGTTGTGATTTGGTGAGAAGTTTCTTTTGAAACTGCAACTTGTTTGACATCCCCTTTGTGAAGTTAAATGGTATGTCCGACTCGCTACTCCATGTATTGAGGCCAGTGTGTGTGTTTTCAGTAGGAAACATGGCACTATAAGAAATAGCAGGCTGTTCTTAGTGTGTGTGTGTGTGCGCTTTAAGTGTGTTTTTGATCAAGTAACACATTTCCAAAAAAAAAGTCGTTTCGCCTTTTTGAGGTTGTCTTCATGACTTCTCGATGAGTTTGAAAGATGTTTTTTCTAGTAAGTATCTTTTCTTGTTAATGTATCAAATAATTTCCTGTTTCTTGTAACACACATTTGTTTCGCTGTTTCACTTGTGTGTTTATATGTGTAAATGTGCAAATAGGAAGTGCGTGCTTCTCCCCACGACAACTGTTTTGTCGTCAGTTGCTGTATCTCAATTGGTCCATGTTGGATGTTAAGTGCATATGTAGGGTGTATAATGCGTTATTCCATACCCTATGTAGTGCACCTATGTAGTGAGTGTGCAGCCATCTGGGATTGAACCTTGTTGTAGCAGTAGGAAACAGCATTGTGGCTTACTTTTGCTTAACCTGAACGAGATTAGAGCTTTTGTTTGCCCGGACATGTTTTATACCTGATGCTACAGTGTTTAGATCAAGAATGAAACCACTTCTGATATTGGATGTAACTGTTCTATAAACTTAACATTTTATGTAGCTACCACATTTGCTGAACAAAGAAAAGGAAGAAACTTTACTAGTATAATAAAGCAGTTATTACCTACTTAGTGCAAACATGTTGATCTCTACATGTTCTAAGTCTTTTTCTGTTCCTGTACACTCTTCCAGCTTATATCTGTTTTAATGACATTTATCTCAGCTTTAAGTAAAAACCTTTTCATTTGAATCATGTTCAGTAATATGTCTCAACTTCCTTTCTTTGCAGTTGAGAATTGCCAATAGTTGATGGCACTAATAAAAGTTAGAAGTTACATATCACTTTTAATAGCAGCTGAAGCAGATTAGCCTTTCTGTAGTTCACAGATGAGTAGAAACCCCAGGATCCCTATGTGGGAAGCCGTATGGACCACGCTTGAGCTAATGAGCAGGCCATGCACACATGGCATTGAAATGTTACAGCCTTGCGGCCCACATTGTATTCGCTCAGGACATTCAACCATGCATGCAAATCCAGATAACTGGCCCATCTGGGTTGATTTTATAGCTGTGTCACAAATTGAACATGGTTATTGTAGGTGAGCTGTTGTCATCACCCAAGTCAAGTCAGATTTATTTATATGGCGTTGTAGCATTAGAAAAGCAAGCAGCTTTACAAGTTTAGGTGATTCTAATAGCTAAGGCTAATCCCAGCCTAGGGCAGCAGTGGCAAGGAAAAACTCCCTAAACGGTGTAAGTAAGAAACCTTGGAACGACCCAGACTCAAAAGAGGACAGATGTATGTAAATATTGGCAGATAAATAAAATACGTGGTAGGTATCGGATGGCTTTTTACTGGATGCCTTATAGTGCACTCATCACAGGGTGGGCAGTTCCTTTGTAGTAAGCGTTTATGTACATATGATATTTGGAAGGCGTTCACACAATGCATCCGATTTTGTGAGCAGTTTAATTAATACAGTAGGTAGGTTTTAAAGATGTGTTGTCTAAAACAAACTTTTCCCAACGAAAAAAAGGAACGAAAGGCAAACAATTTGATAAAAATATCTACATTTTACAGGAGGAGTTGGTTATTGCCATAAACATCCTCAAGATGCTTGTGAACCTCACAAAAGTGTGGTGATGTAATTTAGCTGTATCATGTTCCCCGTGTTTGGGCTGTAGTGCCCTTACAAAAAGTTATGAGTTGTGTACGTGATCACATTCATAATCATTTGTTTTCCTTTCTTAGTATCCACCTTTGAAGAAATTCATAATGGTCCCTGAACTCACTATATTTAACTTATAGTAAACTTATTTTACATGTATTCACACTGACCTAGACATTGTGTGCATGATTTGCTGATGGTGTCTGACATGTTTCATTCAACCTGGCTAGAGTTAACTAACTAACTAGACATTTGGGCCTGGGATTGTGCTTGGTACAAAATACAGGGCTTAATTACACAATACAAAAGTATAGCTGCATGAGCTGTGCTTGCCAGGACTCCCAGTATTAGCATGCTATCTGTGTAGCTTGATTCATTTTAATATTACCTTTTGCAATACTCATGTACCAATCAAGTTCTCTCAAAGTGAAATACAGAAGTAAAATTAAGACTTGCAGTAATGTCATATGATGGATTATGTAATAGGCTAGAAATGTTATTGATTACCTGTCTTGTGTAATCCTGGAGAAATGAGAATGATGGCCGAAGCTAAGGATTGGCTATTCTATTGTTTGGCTACAGAAAAGTTGATTTTGTATTGTTGAAATCTTATCTCAGATTAGAGTATGCTGCTTATTTGACCACTTTAAATAATTACAACTGCCAATTGTGCACATATAAACAAAGTAAGTGAGGTATTTCCTGGTTCAATACCTAGTAGGGGTGTAATGACACACTCGGATCATGAGTGTTTTATATGTAATATCAGGATTTTGTAGACTGGATAAAAATCATTTTCAAGTCTGTAATTCAGGCTAATTTGCAACGAACTGTCCTCATCAAAAAATATGTTGGACAACAAATATTTTAGCTCTGGAAATTGTGGCCGGAAACAGCTGTTCACTTCAACAGGAGTTAGAGATTGAATGTGTGTGACTATCTTAATGGTGGTGTGCTTGCTTCCTCGTCAGCTCACGGTTGTTCTAAAGACTGTTCTAACACAGTTGATGTGCTTAGAGCCCTTTTTTTGTGCAAGTTACCCATGTTTGTGTGTATGAATTTGTTCTACTTATTTAAAACAAGCTGTAAATGGTGTTTGTAAGTGTATGTGCTTGTGCTATGGTAAATAGTACGCTTGTTTGTTCCCTCACTACCTGCATATTCTCTCTAACCCAGAACTGTACAAACTGGTTCACATTCACTCGTTGAGTCTCTTTCATCAGGCTTCTGTGTTGTTCAGTATACGGACTGCCGATGCCTTTTTGGCTTCCAGCAAACAAAAGTATCAGATCCATCGTACTATCTTTATAAATGTTACGGCTCTCCCCTAGACAGGGTCATAACAGCACATTACTGTGTTTTCTATAATTATTGTAAAATGCGATAACATTGGTGGTGATGCATAGATGGTAGTGTTCCACTTATGTTTTCAGCTTATGTGAAAATACCCTTTATAGTGACATTACAGTAGCATAAAAAGAATGTCTATGGTAATGTCTGGTCAATGAATATTATGTGGTCTATAAACGGTGCATATCTGCATTTATAGAACTAGCATAAAACACACTTTTTTTTTTTTTAACTGTTTTCTTGGATGTAATAACATCGGCCAGGTAAAATGTCTGGTTATTATATGTACACACTTTCCTAATATAATTGATCAGTATAGGATTGGCTTTTGTAAGGTTTTTGATTTGATCTGTTGGCATGTTTTTAAGAGTGACATCATAGATAAAGGGCAGCATTGTGGTACAGTGGTTGTGTTGCTTCACAGCTCCAGAGATCCCTGGTTTGCTTCCTGGCCTGGACTCTGTCTGAGTGGATTTGTGGGTTTTGTTTGAATACTCCAATTTCCCATTCCAAAGATGTTAGGTCAGGCGGAGTCTCTAAAGCGTCCCGGTGTTGGTATGTGCATACAGGTGCCCTGCGATGCGCTGTCTCGGCTTGGTTCCTGCCACCAACGCTGCAGGCGACAGTGACTACCGACTCGTGTGATGGTTTCCTATTCTCTAACCCGTGCAGTGCAAAGGAAGGATGCAACGATAACATGCAACCTTGCACTCTTTCACCGTTTAGTTTCAATGCACATAGGACCCAGGTTTCCACATCGTTCCAATAGAATCTAAATCAGCATTCAGCAAGTCATTATTGCTGGCAAGGAATTCTTTGCTGTTTCAAAAAGCATGTCTAATTCTTTGGTCTGATACTTTCCAATAATGCCAAAAAGGTTTTCTACCACAGAAAACGCATCATTTCATTTAGGCTATTTATAGTTTTTTTGAATGTGTTCAAGTGTTCAACAGTGGTTTTGCAGCCTGTAATTACACTCGGTTAATAACAGTGTGATGCTCTAGATTGGGGGTGGAATTTAACAAATTCAAAGCTTCAAATAGTTATTTGGAGCAATACATGTCAATACAAGGAAAAACAAAAATACAGTTTAGGCTTTAATCCTCCTAATGACATGTACTAGTCAATATACAGCTCTTATGGAGCTGCATTTTTTACTGTATCTGTGTAAATGTGAAATGTAACAGCATAAAACGGCAAATTTCAAAACAGATCCCATATGTATCCCAGTGGTTCTGCCCTGTATTAACATGGTTATTAATTTACAGTATTAAACGGATGCATCATTATTAACCAGACCCAAGTTGTAAACAGAAACCTCTTCTAAAATGCCTTTGGTTAGAAAGCAAGAGGGACCAGAGAGCGTGATCTGTCCTGGCTTTACACCATCCATTTTGTTGTGTTTACATATTGATTGTGTAGGGTTTTATCAAATGTAATGATTTCTTGTTTTTGTTTGTGCTAGTTTTTGAGGGCAGACCTCGAGCAGCATGCCTGGTTGCTTGTAAGACTGCTTTGCCTTTTCTAGTTTTTGAGTACATGTGGAAGTTATCTGGGTGTAACTGGGTAATAAGCTTGATTTGTTTGTTTTTTTGAGACAGCAATGACAGAAAAGCGTGTACAAAGAACAGGTTTGGTGTTGAATAACTGCTGCTTTGCAATATTAAACAATAGCCTTTTCCCAACTGACTGGAGACTGCATGACCTCTACGTGCATGCTTGGGATTTTCTTTCACCTTCTTGCTCATAGGAGCCATACTAATGGCTTAGAATCTCTCAAGGTGTCGTCACTCTATAGGAAAGTTTAATATACTCTGATCAGTCAAAACGGTAAATTCACCTGTTTCGTAACAGTGGTTTAGGTAGGTATTACAAAGTCGCCTTAACACCCACATGAAGTAGAGGTGTGCCATACGTATCACCTATGATAATATCTTAATTGTCATTTTAGTGGCATGTGAGGTGACATTTTTGTCATGCACTTTGCAGAAAACTGTTAAAAACACACCTTAAAATTCACTGCATCATTTAGCCAGGTAGGGTACACTACTGTGCAGACAGCATGCTAGTGCCACAAATCAAGCTAGCATTCTAACTAAAAGCGCATGACTGAAGTTAAAAGTGATTGAACAAACAGTGCCAGAAGACAGCAAGACAGACAAAAGACAGAGGCCACCAACCTCACAGTCTGCATCATTAGATTTAATTGCTAGACGTGGATCAGTCTCACTCGCATGCATGTGAATACAGCAATCTGTAAACTTTGTCAGAAATCTGTTGCCATTAAAGAGCTTGATAACTAACTTTTGGGACCATCTGTGAACTAACCATCATGCAGGATATGACGATTGTGAGAAACCGTCCACGACAGACTTAAACAAACCAATTTACCAGCATGAAAATGCACTCCACAAACCTTAACAAAATCATTCTGCAATATAAAAGCCATATCACAAGAAAAGCCACAGATGGCAAGACATAAATGTTGTCCTCAATACATTGTGAAAGACACAGTGTCAATTCAGGCACACCCCTAACATGAAGGAAAATGTGTTGCTCTTGTGTGTTGCTGAGCTTTGAACACCCTATTGCTGGTCGTCTTCTCACAGTGCATTCTGGTGTCCTCACTTCTCCAGGTGCACACATACCAAATTGTCCACATAATTGAAAAGAAAATGGGACTCCTTGAACCAGATGGTCCAGGTCTGACACTTGCATACCCATTTCAGGTGTCCTCCTGGTGTGTACTCATGTTTTTGACTAAGCATTCTCAGCAGAAGGTGCTGCACTGTGCGTTAGGACATGTATCTGCCTTCTTCTTGTAGGCAGCATAAAACATTTGTAACTTGTACCACAGTAGCTCTTCTGTCCAGTCTGACCAGATGGGATAGGATTAGCAGAAACCTGTCTGTAAGGAAGCAGCTATCTGCTAGGACCTGTGACCATAGTCAGGTGACTCGGGGGACCTCTATTTATTGTTCCCAGGTGAGAGTGAGCGTGAACCTGCTTCCACTGTGGGCTAATACTTGTATTCATCCACTTGCCTACAAGAATAACAAGTACATTGCACAGTTGCTGCTTGTGACTGGAAGTTTATTTTGCTGTTGTAGTCCAGAAACAAACTGAAAGGAAGTCATGAATTGGTTTGTGTAAAAACAACATCACTGTCTTCTGTCCATACTCTGGGTGTACTCACTCTAGGCGATCTCTATTGTGCCTGAGCAGATTTGATCCCCAAAGAGTGGATCCCTGCGTAGGTAATGTGATCGCTAAACATGCTCTAGCACAGAACACAAAGCCGCCTGCCAAAAGATTTCTCATACGTGCAGCATGAGTAGCTGAAAACTTGAGGGCTGTATATTAACTAACTCCAGTAGTCCTGCATTAGCATACAGGTCAATGGAATGTCCTGACAAGGATATCTAGACAAACATGTCTGTGTGTCTGTCTGCATGAGCATGTGCCTTGCAACGGACTGACGTCCTGTTCAGGGTTGGTCCCTGCCTTGTGCCCTGTGCTACTGGTTAGACTCCGGCTTCCTATGACCCTGAATTGGATTACGTGGGTATGAAAATGAATGAATGGCTAAATTAATAAGTGCAGCCAAGACAGGTCCGGACATGTATCACTAAGGGTTCCTCATGAACCTGTGTTTTCCAAAATATGCATTCAAAAGCTAATTGACAGCTAACACTTTGTACAATGCACATAAACACCACAGCGCAGAAAGCATGTTGGCATTCTTTGGGGGAGTCCTAAATATGTGAGGTTTGTAGTCAGTTCAGAGCCCATTTGGACATGCTGAGTACCAGGCAGTAGAGGTGTGAGATGATGAATAATGATTACGGAAATCACATCTCAGTATTTTCTGGGATTTTGTCGATAATGATAACCATGCAATACTTTCACATCGTGTATTTTGCGTCTAAAGTATTCAAATGTTCTTTGAACCCATCTCTCTTAGCCACCTGACTTGGCACCGTGTCCTTCATAATGTAACTGGTAACAGCATTTGTTATGTCTTGTCATCGGTCGCTTTTCCCATTCATAAGGCACTTTTTGTGCAGAATTATTTTGCTAAGGTTTGTTGAGTGTGTTTTGGGTGGGTACTTTGGCTGGTTTAAGCCTGTCAGGGACAGCTGACTCCTGAAGTTTGTCATAATCTTCATATTCCACAAGGTGGTTAGTTCACAGATGGTGACAGATTGCCGTCTTTTGAGCAACATCTGTCCCTTCAAAGCCAAACCACATTCATGCAATGAGAATGATCCACCTCTAGCAATTAAATCTAACGACATAGGCTGGTGGTGTCTGTCTTTTGTCTCCTGGTGCAGGTTGTTCATGCATTTTAGAACTTCAGTCATGAGTTTTTAGGCAGAACGCTAACTTGATTTGTGGTGCTAGCATGCTGCATGTACTCTGTGTGCTTAAATCTATCATTTAACCTAGTAGGTAAGGTATGTATCAAATCAATAAACTTTATATATAGCAATAAACTTTAAAACCCAGTACAAACAGATGCTCGCATTCACATCTGCTTTGTCACTGCTCATTACCACACAGTTGATTTTACCATTTAATCTGGGATTAGGGTTTTTTGCTTGCATGAAATGAATGGCATCTCCAGGCAGTGAAAATTCCACTCGCGATCAGCTGTTACAGTGGACTTAGTAAGTTCTAACCAGGCATTGTGAGCTAGTGTGACAGGCCACTGATTAACAGGAACAATCATGAAGGACTGATAACCACAACTAGATGAATTGAACCATATGACCATACAAAATAGAATGCGCAGTATTATACTTTATGATGACACTCTGAATCCTGTCTGTGTTTTACAGATTAGAAAGTGCAGAGCAGCCAGATGAGTTATCAGGCGGTCACACATGGCAGAGCGCAGCCTTATTAAGTTTCCCATGTACTGTAGAGGCCTTTGTACTCAGGACGTTTCAGGAGGCCTCGTGTTAGCGTGCATGGCTTTGGCGTTTTATAATGGCTTTGCCATTAACTAGGTCATTCTGTCTCTAGCCTTGACCCCACCTATGTTGGAAGTTACCCTGTTCACTCACACATTTTATTACATCATTGGCTGTCAGATATATGCCTCAGCATTATATCACGCTGGAAGGTTTGTATGTATAGGGATGACACACAGAAGGTCAGGGATCACAAGTGAAGCGCACAAGATACGCAGGTACACACAACTGCAGCTGATGTAAACAGTTCCCACATAAGACCGGGTCAGTATGCAAGTTTCTCCTGAATGACAAGTTTAGAGTTGCTTGCTAAACACGTGGTGCACACCAGATAGTCTTTGCAAAAGTTTGAAGAACTTGAATTTAGCTCTCAGAAATGCTGCCATTTCCGAATGTTTAGCAGACGCTGTAAAATAATCACCAAAACAGCTGGAATGAGAAATGGCCTCCTACAGTTGTTCATAAAAAATGCCACAGACAACACTGACCCCCTTAGTTTGGTAGAAGATACTTTGGAAAGAATACATGGAGTCAAGCTCTTGCTGTAGCCATGAATGTGTTAGTGCACCTGTCAGATGGAATTTGGATCACGTCTTTTGTAATCTGCTTCAGGTCTCTCAGGTTTGAAGGGTGCCTTCCTCTAACTGCTGTTCTGAGATCTCTACAACACAGGTGTTCTTTGGGCTTGAGATCTACATTCATTGATGGCTACTTCAGAGCAGTTCTGTGCTTGTCTTAAACCATTGCTGGCCAGTTTTTGATGTATGCTTTGAATCATGGACCTACTGAAAGACCCCCAAAAAAGGTTTAAAGTCACAGTCAGATTTTTGTTGCCATTTTATGATGCATCGCACAAATCCAAGAAGTGCCAGAGACATAATGCAGACAGTTTCTTTACAGACTGTATTGCGTTTTCTTTTTGTAAACAGAACAATTATGTAGCTTTACCAGAAATCTCTATTTTGGTATCATCTAGGTCTCTAAACAGGATATTCTCCTAGAAGGATTTTTGGCTCTCTAAGATAAGTTCTAGGAATTTCCAGTCAGCCTTTTTTAAAGTCTCTGTGTCAGCAGTGGGGTTTTCCTGGGTCTCCACCATAGAGTATCATTTCAATCAGAGATGATGGATGGTGCGAGATTCCTTGATCCTTACTCCTACAAATCAACATTGAATTAGATTTTAAGATAATCTAGGAGCTTCTGTACATTCAAACAATATTTGCTGCAAAACTACCAACCTTTCTCTTTTGTCCATTGTCCAGAGATGTTAGCAAAGTGTCCACAGGTTGCCAAACAACTTGAGTGCGTGCACTCAGCAGTCCCCTAGGACTAAAGTGGTCATGGAACCTGGGTATTGCCTGTCTGTTTCTACATTTGTATTGCAGGGTCCGCTGACAGTTCATTTCTCCACAAGGCAGTGAGGGGTCACCTCATCTTTTTTCTCTAATTAAACTGGTTAAAACGTCACTTTTATATCATGGAACTCATCAAACGTGTTTAGTTCTGTGTAAGTGAGAATAAGATAAGGCTATTATTAGCTTGATTGTGTTTTCCAATGCAGAAAAAGGAAGTATAGCATAATGTAAATAACAAGCATTTTGATTCCAGCAGTATTCTGGAAAAGAATGGTGCATTATTGGGGAAACTGCAAAGGTGCAAGTATTTTGGCCATGATGTGTGTACCATGTGAAAACGACCCTTTTTGGAGGGGTGTGCTGAAATTTAAGTGACCACCAGACTCAGCCTCTCATCGTGTTCGAAGCAATAGGAGTCCCCGGGTACGCAGAAACTTTGGGCTGCATTAGGATGTTTATGTTGAGATCATTGCATACATCAGAGTTGAAATTTCTGATTTTGAGTGCTTTTGAACTCTTAGCTGTGTAGAACTGCCCAGTCTTCCTCTGAATAATTCAAATGCCGTAACTATGCATAGTAGCAGTGTATGAGGTTTAGTGAGAAGAAACCGTGGCATATGGAAAGAACATAATCACTTACATAAGTGTGATTATTAGCATGCAGATGTGGAAGTGTGGTTTAGGGTTAGGGCATCAGAGTGCCTCTAGAGCAGTTTTACTGGTTAAAAGAAAGGAACAGGATGAATTTG
This sequence comes from Ancistrus triradiatus, assembly GCA_025084515.1. NCBI lineage: Eukaryota > Metazoa > Chordata > Actinopteri > Siluriformes > Loricariidae > Ancistrus > Ancistrus triradiatus. The sequence goes on along the minus strand of JAJAGP010003847.1, from coordinate 43,438 downwards.
CAGAGTTGTAGGAGGAGTACAGATGAATACAGGTATGCATCATTGAACATACACAAATGTTCTGTGACAATATGCATCATGCAAAGTCGCAAGGCATACTTGTATACATATTATACAGCAAAGCTATACGCGATAATGTAGTGTACTGGTTATTTAATATAACAGGTGACTGCTACTTTTTATAAAAATGTTTTAAATAATTTAAGATGGGTAAAATCATTGCTCTGCAAACAGCTTTACAATCATTTGATTTGCTCAACTACTCCTTATCCAGCTCTCACTCACACTCTCTCTCTCACGCACACACACGCACACACACACACAAATTGATGGAATTAGAAACTGTCTTTTTGTGACGCATTTATGATGCAAGCATTTATTTCAGAATAAAGCAGAGAATTGACTGAGAAGTGTGCAGAAGCTGTAAGAAACAAGTGCTGTGAGAGGAAAACTATGTTGGTTGTTTTGCAAAGTTTTTTTTTTTCTTTTTTTCCTTCCATTGTTCCTCTGGTGTGTTACATTAGAAAGATGCAGTTATTCCTAATCTTCTTTCACCCCCACTAGCCTTTTCATCATGTTGACTTTACAGGTTTAACATGATGCTAATTGTTAGAATGTTTTAGGTGACTTTAGCAAGATTTCACATTTTCCATAAAAGTAGAGACACTTTAGGTAGGTAGTGTTGTGTAAACTTGGTCCTTCCTGGGCTGCAAAAAAAGTTCTCCTACTTAGAAAGATGAGAGAGGTCTGTACTTTTCATCATAGCTACACTTCAACTATGAGAGACAACATGAGAAAAAATCCAGGAAATCACATTGTAGGATTTTTAAAGAATTTAATTGTAAATCATGGTGGAAAATAAGTATTTGGTCACCCACAAAAAAAAGAACAAGATTTCTGGCTCTCACAGACCTGTAACTTCTTTAAGAAGCTCTTCTGTCCTCCACTCGTTACCTGTATTTGGCACCGGGATTGACCTCGTTATTGTATAAAAGACAACCTGTCCCTAGCCTCCAAACAGTCAGAATCCAAAACTCAAACCATGGCCACGCCAAAGAGCTGTGGAAGGGGACAACCAGGAAGAAAATGTAAGACCTGCAGCAGGTGGGAAAGAGTGAAATCTACAATAGGCAAGCAGGTGGGGTGTGAATAAATCAAATGTAGGAGCAATTGTAAAGAAAATGAAAAGACATACAAGACCATTGATATCTCCCTCGAATCTGGGGCCCACGCAAGATCTCATCCCGTGGAGTCAAAATGATCATGAGAACGTGAGCAAGAATCCCAGAACTACATGGAGGGCTGATGAATGACCTGCAGAGAGCTGGGGACCAAAGTAAACAAGGATACCATCAGTTAACACCACTACGCCAAGAGGGACTCAGATTCTGTGTGCCCCCTGCTTAAGCCAGTACATGTCCAGCCCGTCTGAAGTTTGCAGAGAGCATTATGGATGATCCGAAGAGGATTGGGAGGAATATCATGTGTCAGATGAAGCCAAAATAGACACTTTTTGGTAAAAACTCAACTTGTCGGTTTGGGAGGAAGAGAAGAATTCTGAGTTGCATTCCCCAGAACACCATACCTATGTGAAGCATGAGGGTGGAAACATCATGATTTGGGGGCTGTTTTTCTGCAGAGAGGACACAGGACGATTGATCCATGTTAAGGGAAGAATGAAAACAGGGCCAGTATTCATGGAGATTTTAAGCCAAAACCTCCTTCCATCAGTGAGGAGAGCATTGAAGATGGAACATGGCTGGGTCTTCCATCATGACAATGATCCCAAACACACTGCTCGGGCAACGAAGGAGAAGCTCCACAAAAAGCATTTCAAGGTCCTGGAGTGGCCTAGCCAGTCTCCAGACCTCAGCCCCATAGAAAATGTGTGGATGGGGTTGAAAGTCCGTGTTGCCTCTAAACATCACTGCACTAGAGGAGATCTGCATGGAGGAATGGGCCAAAATACCAGCTACTGTGTGTGCCAACCTGGTGAAGACTTACAGGAAACGTTTGACCTCTGTCATTGCCAACAAAGGTTATGTTACAAAGTATTGAGTTGAACTTCTTGACCAAACATTTGTTTTCCAATTAAATTATTTAAAAATCCTACAATGTGATTTCCTGGATTTTTTTCTCATTTTGTCTCTCATAGTTGAAGTGTACCTATGATTACAGACCTCTCTCATCTTTCTAAGTAGGAGAACTTGCACAATCAGTGGCTGACTAAATACTTTTTTTCCCCACTGTATAGTGAAGATTTTAAAGGATCTGTACATGCACTCATCCTCCAAGGGTACTTATTTTGGACAAGTATAACATTGCACATGTCCGTCTCACAAATTATGATGCCACAGCTCTGTACATGGGAAGAATTCCACGACAACTGTGAATTGAAGGTGTGTCTGAAAGGGTTATTCATCACACTGTGGGAATGTTCTGTAGAAAAACAAAAGTGACACTGTCTGATTGTGATTTCAGCACACAGCAAAATCACAGCAATACAGCAAACATGGAGGAGGCTGAAACTGATTCTTGTTCAACTTGTTTGTCCTTTGTTTAGCTTTGTAGGATTTGGTGTAGAGTTTTCTATTTAGAAAAGCAGCTTGTATTTTGTATAATCTCATGTTGGCACATCTTTAAAGTTAGCATTTCATCCGGATCTAATATGTTTTTCTGAGCTCAGAAATGCTAGTTGTTGTATTTCTTGATTATGTAGTTTCTGACTTAATAATTATCCCCATGTGAGTAATGTTGACATGTTTGCTCGTACCTAAAGCACACAGCGTACCATTACTACAGGAATGCAGTGGTATACACTCAAGCTAAACAAAGGATGTAGCATGAATTTGTCTGCTAGTTCCATATTAGCTTGTCAACAAACAGCAGTATTATAGCATTGTAACAGGCTGACCCACTTGGTCTGCTGCCTGTCCCTATTTTTACCTCCTTGCGCTCTAACAAGCCTCTCTGTTAGCAGTGGTAGTTTTAAGTTGGGCTACACAAAATACCAAAACCTTTCTTAAAGAGGGTGTTTTATTGTCCTGGTCTGTTTTGCAGACTGAAATCTGCACACATGCTCAGGTATGTGAGACCTCAGAAAGAATGTGGGGTGTTCAGAATGTAATGGCCTGCCTGTTCCATAGGAAAGGCACTCTCTTTAGGTCCTTTGTGTATATGCTAAACGCAGGAGGCAGCTGTGTGTGTTTATGTAACCTCCACGTTTCATGCTCCTTTGCCCCCAAGCTCTGTGTACAGCACTTCAGCCAGGGCCTGTGTTCACCTTCAGCAAGCTGTGGTTAATACATGCATGCTCCATGCCAGTTTAGTAAAGAGTGCTCCTTATGTTTAACTCTTAACCTTGGTGGTTAGCACGTTGATAGTACAGAGTTGCCAAATGTAAAGCACATGGCTGCATAGACTAAAAACACCACAAACCTGTATCAGTTAGCAGATGACAATTTGGAAGCAGATATATTGTTATACTGAAAAGCATTTTCACAGTGCACAGTGCAAAACATTGTTTTACCAACAAATCTGTGGAACAGGATTTTCATGTAAAAGGAGCAGAGTTTCAGGTTTCTTGCAGCCTGAAAATACTGGAAAGTCATGACTTTATAGAAGTGGAGAAGTTTTGTAAAATGGTAGTCATTCAGATTTAAGTGATTAAGCCCATCTTATTTCTTATTAGCTTTGGCACTAAAAGTTGTTTTGCAGTATAGACATATTAAGTGGTGGCATATTCTGCTTTAAAAACACATTGTGGAGTAAATTTGGGAATAGTACCTATCTTAAATGCAGTGCACAATTAAATGCAAAACCACGGTTTGCAGCTGAACACACTCGCATGCCCAAGATTGGTAAGTGAGGATTGGGTAGACTGACAGGGGATTGACCAGAATACCCATTTTTCCTGCCAACAGAGGATAGGGCACGTGGCCCATATGGCAGTGGCATCATCAAGATATGAATTTTCAGTCTGGATAACTGAGGGGCACATCAGAGAATTGAATGGACATGCCAAGAGATTCAATATAATGTAGTGTAACATGCATAACTTTAGCAAAACCACTTTCTCTGGCCTGCAAATTGGCAAATGTACAGAGCAGAGCACGAGAGTGGGACCAGTGGCCTAGTCTAGAGAATGATGTTTATAGCAAACGGTGTTCCGTTGTCCCATGGACTGTAAGGTTTGGATATTGAAGCACCTGTTGGAAATTAAAACAGAATATTACAGATGGAAAATCACTAATGACAATTATGAGCTGCTATGCACTTTTCAGTAAAGAGGGAAAAAAGGTTTTTCTGTTTTAATTTTCATTAACATGCCTGTTGGTGATTACAGTCATACAGCTGAGAAATGGTGGCGCGAAACCCCAGAATAAAAAGTAATTAGTAAAATTTCTGGATGAGAGCCTAGAATTGAATGTGTCGGTACACATGTAGCTTACTTGAATATCCTATGAAACAGAAAAAAATAGACTTTGCAGACCAGACGGACAGAAATAGTGTCTCGTGCTTTATTTCAAACAGGGCATGCGTGTATGTATACGTTGACGTGACTGGCAGCATGGCATACCACTGTATCTGTAAGTTTGTTTTCATTGAGCGCTGTGATGCTACTTTACATTTAATCAAAACAGTGAGTGAAATGTAACCTTGTGACTGAATGCATGGTATATTTAGTATGCTCTGGGGAATAACGGTTGTACTGAAGTATACTGAGAGAATGGTAAAGTTTTGCTGTAAAGTGCAACAAGACAATGCTTCTTGGTACAAATCAGCTGGCCAGAATAGAGATTTTCTCTGTTTCTATGTGAGACTGATGTGTGACGTGTGAAATGTGGCAGGGAAGGGATTTCCTTGCATCTGATCATCTTTTATTAACAGTTAATGAAAAGGAACATGACTTTAATCTTGTGAGATACGGTTCAGTTAAAGAGGTCAGAAAAATATAAAACAGTATAACAGCAGTGGCTGTATGGTTGAATTCATTATTAGAAGTCAGTTTACACAAACATACAGTCTGAAAGATTTGTAATTAAAATACAAGGTTGCTTATAACAGGCAGATAAGAGATTGTCATCTGTGTTGTGTACTGGTATGTGTTTCTCGCATCTAATGGGGTATGTTAATGCACAGGTAGTCATGGCATAGTAGCCACTACTTTGATTGTCAATGTAGGTTTATTAGTTTGTTTCCCTTGGCCATAGCTTCTGGCTCAGGCCATGTCGTCTGATGATGATGATGATGATGATTTGTACAAACATTCACCCTCATCTGCTGCTCTGTTTCCTGTTGCTTGTTTTTGGAAAGACAAATTTAGGCCTACCTAGGGGATGGTAGCCACAATGTCAAGGTTGCATAAATAACATTGTAAAAGGAATTGAGCCAGCGATGGAGGAAGTGTTTGTACCAAAAGGGTATCTGCACTGCACTGAGTCATTTCTCACCATAGGCTCATATGTTTTAACTGCTGTATTAATACATCAGAGCATGCCGGCTGGTGACAAAGCCAGTTCACTTGAGCAGTACAGGAAATGCAAAAATATCTAGCTTACTAACATCAGAAGTGTGCGCCAATATGGGGAAATAAATGTAAATATGAATATAATAAGAAGGAACTGCTGATTATGAAGTACCAAATCCCTCAGTGGACTTTGTCTCTCACAGTTGCCAAAAAAAAAAAGTAGGCAACATTAGTTGTTAACAGTTTGCAACATGAGCTTTTGTTCAAAACTACAAAGCAAACAAAGAAGGCAGATTTTGTTAATCGAAAGCATTTAGTTGTATAAAGTCATTTGAGCTAGGCGCCTTGTAGCAACAAGAGCGCAGACAGTAGGCTTGGATTACATTTGGAAAACCAGACATTGCTGCTAATTATTAATGTTGACTATTAAAAAAAGGCAGTCAGCACTACAGTGACACCGATATCCTGAGTTAATGTGTGTTTTGCTGGTACGATTTGATCAGACACAGCAGTGCTGCTGGAGTTTAACTCTGTGTTCGCTCACTGTGCACACATCTACATTATTACTGCAAAGTGCTTGGCAGTAGAGACATATTTTATTGATGGACTATTTTCAGTCCAGCAGTGCCACTGAGGTGTTTGAGGACTCCAGCAACACTACTGCATCTGATACATTCATGCCAGCAGAACATGCACTAATACACCACTACCACACCAGTGTTACTGAAGTGCTGAGAATGATCCACCACCTGATCTGTGGTGGTCCCGATCAGTATTTGTTCTAAGCAAATTGTAGGAATATAATGCTTATTACTGGCTTTAGCATTGTGTTTGGGACTTTCCCACAATACAACCAGAGTGTTACACATTGTTTGTTTCCATTCATAATTCAACCACTGACATGAATCTACTAGTAAAAGGTTTCTGAAGTTTTTGACTTTAGTGGAACACCCACACTGCTCTGTTTTATCTGCTTTTATTTCCTTCGGTAGGAGCGTCCATGTTTACTCTGTGTCCTCGTTCCTGCATGAGAAAGTCTCACTCCTGCCAAAGCCCTCATTGTTTTTTTTAATCTGAACACATTTTCATTCACAGTCCTCCTGGAAGGCTTTCCAAACATGATTCTCTTTATCACTACAACATTTGTGAAGGGTGTTGTGCTCACATTGTGGCTTTTCACATGTAAAAGATCTGACACTCTAAGGCTGAAGGCATACCTGTTGGTGTTTGGCACAAGAGAGAGATGAGTCCACACACTTGATCTAGAGACAAACCATCTGCTGCTGTTAGTTATTCTTTCAGGGGTTGCTTTTGCACACGTTTGAGGATATGTTTAGCCGTTAAGGGAAGCTGATGCTCATGAAAAGGGAAGGGAAAATCTGCTCCTTGTTGTACTGCCTACAGCAAAGGCTTAAACATACCCATACATTGACTTTACAATTTTCTTTTTGTCTGGTTTTCTATCACATTCCAAAGAGATGTGTTACGTCAGTTGCTTGCTCTAAATTGTCCCCAGTGTGATTGTATCCGACGAGTTTTGTTAAAACCTTGTTTGCTGGCGGGTTTTTTATTTTTTATGAGTTTAAAACCCTCTTTTCAGTTATTTTCAAAAACTTGACACGTTGTATAAATAAAGAACCAATGATATTACCTTTAATGATTATCAGGTCATGTGGTATCCTCACTGAAATACTTGGCTTTTCAGTTGTAAGGGTCAGGTGGGTTTCCTCCTACATTCCAGATTGTTGGGGTCAGTGTAATAATGATTAAACTAAATGTGGTACAGTAAATACCAGGAATTATGCCACTTATCTTGTTAGGCCTGTGTTGAATCCATAATCATAAAAACAAGTATGTACAGTACCAAGTCATTTACAACTTGAAGCTGTAAATTATGAATGTATTGAAACGCCCCTTGAAAAGGCCTTTAACCAGTGTGCTTACATTAGTGTGATATAGAAGTGATTGAGTGTGAGATTGGATTAAGAATGCCCATTGTTTGTTTCGTTGCGTGAGTGTTATTGTGGTTACAGACTGGAGTTCATCCAGGTATTTGCAATGATATTCTGTGGACCTTAAATGCCTTCTGGCAGGACTCTCACTACTCATGAATTATGAAATATTCAAATATGTTATCTTTGTGTTCCTAAACTAGCTGTTTGACATAGTCTGTTTGCAACATTATAGGCAGTTTTGGTAACAATTGTCTATTAACTTGGTTACTTCCAAACAGTTTACCAACACCTGTCAACTATTCCCCACTTGTTAAACTGGTCAAAGATTTTACAAGACCAATTGTACAGTCTTTGGTAAATGGAAATGTAAGCAGAAGGGAGACGATTGGCGGTTGTGAAAAACAGCCAAGTAATGTTAGCAAACCTCTGAAATGGTGGCTGTAATGAGCAGGTTTTACAGTGAGAGGGGTGAGGTGTAAGGCAAGGGCTGTAGGTTGTGATAGCCATAGATCTTTGCTATTCGCAGCTAACCATCATATGATCTGACTTTCACCTATGGACACCAGTTTGCAATAAAGGGTCATTATAACAGTTGTTGAAACTTGATTGAGGAACCTGAAACTTGTACTGTACGAATTTCTCAGGAGGGCCAGCAGACCCTGTGTTTGGAAATCTTGTGTTTTTTGAACTCGTTTTGTAAAAACTTTTTTTTTTGCCACTTTTGAATTGCATGTTTGGTACAGACAAGTTCTGAACAACTTGTGGGCGCACGCTGTGAATTTCTCTTCGTTTATTGTCAGTGTAAAAACTTGAGCTCTCTAGGTTTTTCTGTATTGTTCCTTTCAAAAGCGTGGCCATGCACGTTAACTTGAAGGTGGGGACAGTGTTACATTTACATTTACAGCATTGAGCAGACGCCCTTATCCAGAGCGACTTGCAGTTGGTACAATCTTACAATCCAAGCAATTGTGGGTTAAGGGTCTTGCTCAAGGACCCAACAGTGGCAGAGCTGTGATTTGAACCCTGGACCTTCTGGTCCAGAGTCCAGTACCTTAACCGCTAGGCTACCACAGTCCCAGTGTTGATATTTCAGTCATTTAATTTCAACTGTTTGCAGCATTAAGAAAACACCCTTACCAAGAGTGACTTAGTCGAACTGAGCACATGAAGGTTAAGGGCCTTGCCTAAAAGTGGCAGCTTGCATCCTTCTGATTAGGAGTCCAAAGCCTTAACAACTGAGCTACTACTGTCCAAGTTCAGAATAGTCTTTTAATTAATACTAGGAATTTGTGTTGCTTAGTGAATGTGTAACTTGAGAAACTATTTAATATCTGTAAAGTATGAAACGAGCAAATACACTGCTAGTGAAATGTATAGATGACATAGTAAAATATAAATAAAGAAATGTTATAGCATATATGTTTGAGAATATGTGAAAGATTTATAGAGTCCTATGGACAAAACAGATCCCTTTGTATTGAGATCCCTACACATTACATCTACAGGAGCTTTATGACATTCCGTTCTAAATCCCCCCCAAGCCAGCTATAACAACTTCCTCCCTTCTGGAAATGCTTTGTATAAGATTTTGCAGTGTTTCTGTGGGAATTTATGACCATTCATCCAGAAGAACATTTCAGACACTGATGTTGGATGAGAGGGCCAGACTCACAATCTCCATTCTAGTTCATCCCAAAGGTGTTTGATGGGGTAGAGGTTAGGACTCGAGTTCTTGCACACCAAACTTGATCAACCATGGACCTTGTTTTGTGCACTGGGGCACAGTCATGCTGTGGGCCTTCCCCAAACTGTTTGTACAAAGAATATAATTCTCCAAATTATCTTGGTATGCTAAAACATTAATATTTCTCTTCACTGGAACTAAGGGGTCTAGACCAACCCTGAAAAACAACCCCATAGCATTAATCTCTCCTCCACCAAACTTTACAATTGGCACAATACAGTCAGTCAAGTAATGTTCTCTTTGAGTGACCCAATTTCTTTCCCCACAAGTGTTTGTAAAGGTGCTTGATTTCTTTGTTGCCCACCTCACATTGCACTTAAAACAATGTCTGATAGCTGTCTTTATGGTTTTGTTCTAAGAGGGTTTAGATGTGTGAAGTAGTCTGTCCTTTGTGGTTAATATAGGTGTAAAGCTGGGTGTTTTATGGTAGTGTGAGTACGCTTGAGGTTTTTAGATTGAGTGATTAAATAATACATTTTATCTGTTATAGAGCAGTGTGGTGACATGCTTACCAAATGGGCACCTATTTATAAATCTGTGGTTCTTGAAAGGAGTTTGTCTATATAAACTATAGGTCAAAACCTCAGTTTTGCACCTCGTGTTCTACGTTCACCACCTAGTTCATGGAACCTGCAACCAATGTTCCCAAATCCAGTATTGCTGTAGCTGATCAGAACACATTGATGGCTGGGTGAAATTCCTTGTCCTAGTTCCACTGTAACCAATCAGAACACAGCTTAGAACCAGTTGCAGTTGAAAGTCAGATTGTTCTATAATTGTTAGAGTGGTGGAAAATGGTTTTCAATAAAACGATAACATATCAAGCTGTAAGACACATGATCACATTCCACCTGATCAGCCCAAAAGCAAAACAAATTTGGTATTGATACATTTTAGATATGATTTAATAGTCAACCTGATCTTTGAACTGAACACGGGTTGTAAACGGCTGTAAAGATTATTCCGCTAAAAGCGACGACTGGGTTAAACTCCTCCATTTTGCTTGTTTCGATGCCACCCCTAGTCAAGGTAGCATACGGCATCTCAAGTTTCTTGACATAACTGTAGTGCGTTTGGATGTAAAGCCTGCTGTGGTTTACTTCAGTAGGAGTTATTGTAGTGCTTTAATTAGCTGCTGTTTGCTGCCAGTAATTGGGTACTAATGAAATATTTGCTTAGTGGTGGGCACAAGTCTTGAAATTTTGGTAGAGTTGATATTTTTTTACTGATAACAATAATTTTTCAAAAAAATTTAAAGTTTCATTTTCACATCATTGAAAAATAATATTGGAAAGGCTGTCTTATGGGTTAGAGAAGGGATTTGGAAACTTTCTCCTGAGTGGATGTCTTACTAAATTTAGAGTGAGTTAGCTGAATAAGAGACTTGCAGAAAGTTTTAAATTGTGAGTGCATGTATAATTCTACTAAATGCTCTGTTTACAAATGTAAATGTGCTACACAGTTTCTCAGTTCCTCAACTCCAAAGGTCCTTTAATTTGAATGAAATTCACCATTTCAGTGACTTACTGCACATTGCTTTTTGGTGCAAAATTCATGCTGTAAAAATTCATGATGTTTTGGTGTAAACATCCGACTGACTTATTAGGAACTACAGGCAGTGACTCTGGTGCAGAAGGTCTAGATTTAATCTATTTGGTTTGAACCATTCTTGATGCAGTATCTTGCTGTGTAAAGGCACATGTTGCATTTTATAAGAACAAAAAGTTAAACCGTTTTTGGCTCTTGACTTTCATGCAGAAAAATTAAAAATAGTTTTTCTAAAAGCTACAAATCCAGTGACAAGTGTTCCTGTTCATGGTTGGTACATGCATGACCTAGTGGTTCTTTGGGGCACAACTTGTAGCAGGAATGTGTCATTTGGCTTAGAAGCTGTATTACAGTTATTAAGACAACTGTCAGTTGAGATTTGATAAACACCTTACATGATGGCAAGATGAGAGAGAAACTGATGCAGGTGTGTTATAGGGTAGACATCATTCATTTCATAGCTAGACATTTGGTTTCCTGGACAGATGATTTCTGAAAAAGCACCTTAAGTTAACCCACGTGTATGATGTTCTTGACTGTATTTCACACAACTATATTTACATGACACACTGGTCCTGGCAGATAAAGCCCTTTGTCAAATGGTTGTTCCATCATATATTTTATTGGTATATATGAACAGCCAATTCAATAAAGGAGCAAAGTTCTTCCGAACCTCCATTTGTAACGTAACTTAAAGGTATAGCTGGGATGATAAAACAGTCATTTTTATGATTTTTTTTTCTATGAACCTTCCTGCTCCGTCTCTGCATTCTGCTGGCTCCCTTTTGAACTGCTTCTTGTATTTGAAAGTGAATGTAAATAGAGTCCCAATTAAAGTTCAAACTGTTTGAACTTAATCTGTGCAAATAACTAAAAACTGATCTACATTTGTTCCACAGCCTCTGTCTGCTCTGTGTATTGTTGTTTTATGAGGGCGTGGGAAGGCGATTGCTAACCAGTGTCTTTCTTTTGTGCCCGCAGGGTCAGAAGGGCGCTCGGGGAACATTCCAGAAGTAACGGGCCGCCTGATGGGAGCATGAGCAAATCATCTACTGCTGTGTGAGTGAAGATGGACTTTTAGAGGTTTTCTTCTTACTGAGATGGGCATTCGCAAAGATGTGTGTGGCCATGGTGATCATTCAGACTAAAACACTGGAAAAGAAGAGTGTCGATGATGTAACATCTAAAGAGTCCTTGGAGCTGGTAAGACACGACTGAAACCTTCATTTCTTAATGACTTGTTAGGGAATGACATAGTGAGGCAGTAGCATACCTGAGAGCATTCTCATTCCTCAATGAAATGTAATTGCCTGTAAACAAAACTCATAACACTTGAAATGCTGTTCACACACTGGCTGTCCACTTCCACAGAATATGTCCAATATAATTTACTTGGTGCATCGATGAATTCCTGGAGCTCAGAATTGCTTACATTATACCTCAGTCACACTCTGCAATGAGAATGATCCTCCTGGGCACAATAGATATTTTTATACACAGTGGGACTGTGGTAGTGTAGTGGTTAAGGTACTGGACTATGGACCAGAAGGTCCAGGGTTCAAATTCCACCCTGACCCAAATCTCAAGCTGCCATTGTTGGGTTCTTGAACAAGGCCCTTAACCCACAATTGCTTGAATTGTAAGAATGTAAGAATTATTATAACACACTTCCTGAAGTGTTACACCTCAATATATGAATCCCGATCATCTTCGTGCAATGCCATTTGCAGGAACCTGGAGCTACTGCCACCTTAACCACGCCAGGTGACTCTGTTTTTGTCCAGGGCGTGTACATGCTGATTGTGAGTAGAATTGGAGCAGTAATTAAACTTGGACAAATCATAATCTTCTGAATAAATTAACATGACTAACAATTATTGTGATGCAAAACAACGTTTCTCTGCGTTTTCTACATTATTTTTGAATATCTATACGAATATCGATATTATATATATCGATATAATATAGATATCTGCCAATGCCAATTATATCAAAATTGCATTAATTGATCTATCTCTACTATATATACACTCAACAATCAGTTTATTAGATACAGCTTCTTGTTTCTACACTCATTGTCCATTTGATCAGCTCCATTTAATATATAGATGTACTTTGTAGTTCTACAATTACAGACTGTAGTCCATCTGTTTCTCTATATGCTTTGTTAGTCCCCTTTACTCTGTTCTCTATGGTCAGGACCTCCACAGATCAGCTACTATTTGGGTGGTGGATCATTCTCAGCACTGCAGTGACACGGATGTGGTGATGGTGTGTTAGTGTGTGTTGTTCTGGTATGAGTGGATCAGACACAGCAGTGCTGCTGGAGTTTTTAAACACTGTTCACTCACTGTGCACTCTTAGATAAATCTACCATATTTCTCCTGCTTGGGGGGGACTGTGGTAGCCTAGCGGTTAAGGTACTGGACTATGGACCAAAGGGTCCAGGGTTCAAATCCCACCCGTGCCAAGCTGCCACTGTTGTGTCCTTGAGTAAGACCCTTAACCCACAATTGCTTGGATTGTAAGACCGTACCAATTGTAAGTCGCTCTGGATAAGGGCGTCTGCTAAATGCTGTAAATGTAAATGTACAGGATGCTGGTGGCTGGACACTTTTGGAAAATGGTGGACTATTTTCAGTCCAGCAGTGACACTGAGGTGTTTAAAAGTCTAGCAGCACTGCTGTGTCTGGTCCACTCATACAAGAACAAAACACACTAACACACCATCACCACATCAGTGCCACTGCAGTGCAGAGAATGATCCACCACCCAAATAGTAGCTGATCTGTGCTGGTCCTGTGGCGGTCCTGACCATTAGCGAGCAGAGCAAAGGGGACTAACAAAGTATGTAGAGAAACAGATGGACTACAGCCTGTAACTGTAGAACTACAAAGTGCTTATATATGGTAAGTGGATAAAATGGACAATGAGTGTAGCAAGAGGTGTACCTATACATAGCCCAATTATCATCTGGAATAGTTTCTAATATATCATAGTGATTTTTAGTGATAGCTGTGTTAATTATACTTAGTAATTGTTGTGGTTGAGTCATAACATTTGTACACAACATTTTCTCATACTTCCTTTAATGTTTGAAATGCACTTCTTTTCCTATGAAATGAGATATTGGGTTAAAAAGCTAACTAGTTTGACAGGCAGTTACACTGCCATCAAAGACACCATATAGCATTGCTAGCACCCTAGTGCTTCTCTGCATCCATTCGACTGCAACAAAATATTGCCACACTGGTGTGATGCCATTTTATTTTATTTTATTTTTTTATGACAAGCTCATCCATTTTACTATCTACAGTAGAGTTTCAATTGCATATATCCCAAAGTTCTTGACCAGAGCGAAGATATTTCATAACCTGTCCATGTTGTTTTCAAAGCCTATATATGTCCAGTTCTATCGGATGATATTCTGTCTGTATAGTGTATAATGCAGGATTATTGGAAAAAGTCAACAAAATCACAAAAAGGTAACTTGATTAATATCAGTGCTTATTTAAATCATCACAATATCTGATTTTGATTATTGGCAAAAGTTTAATTGTGGATCTGAATATTGAATCTATGGCTGTACATTCTGCAAGCGACAATACAGACCTGAGGTGTGACTGAGCCAGTTGCAAAACATTTAGTACTACTTCTACCGTAACTGATGTTGAAGAGCCATGGATTGATATTGTTATACCCTGTAAAGTGCTTAAACTGCTTAAATTGCTACCTGATAGTCCAAACAGAACTTCATTATACTTTGGTTTTCAGGATGGATGAGGGGGATGTAATGAAAAGCAATAATAAAAAAGTTAAATTGTTAAGGTTCCGTTAAGTCATTTGGACCCTTGTTTCATGCTGGACCTTTAGATTCAGACTGTGTTAGTTTCGCCCAAAGATTACAACTGAAGCCTGAGACACAGTGAGCGTCACTAGCTAGCATCTGCTTTCACTGCACCAGTTTCCCTGGGCTGATTGTGGTTTGCATGAACTTGTCATTGTTGGCTGGGTGCTTTTCAGAGCCTAACAGCGGGTGGGAGGATTGGTTTCCTGTCTCATTGTGCACAATCCATCACCAGAGCATAGGGGTTTGCTCAATGCTCCTAGTCCCATGTATTCATGCTGTCTCCTTATACGAACTACAAATGTGTTTTTCATGTATTCAGCTTGTAAGGACACTAGAGTTAAAGGTCAAATGCAAGTTATTTTATTATTTAGAGAGTTTGGAGAATGTCGTGGCTTAAGGTTTAGGATTTAGGACAAGAGGGCAGAGGTTGTCTTCAGATGTTATCCCGCAAACATCTGGTCATTAACAGATCTGTGCTTCCACAGTGTGAGCCATCCACCACCACCATGAGTCAGGGAGCAGCCCTCTTCTCCTGTGGAATCATGGGTAAGTCTTGTTCTTTCTTGGTAGCGCCTTCTGGAACGTAATGAGCACCGACATTACTTACCCAGCCCTTTTCCTAACTTTCACTGTGTAAATAGCGGTGTTGAATGTTGTCTATCATCAAAATAGAGTAGCTGTGTTTTTGTGGGATTAGAGAGATGAGCAAATTTCTCAGTGAAAAGACACCATGTTCCTCACCTCACTCAGTACTTGCCCTGCTCCTCATACATCTCTGACACCTGACACTAGCTAGTTCAGCCTGGTGATGTCCCAGGTGCTACCACTTCTGATGAAGTTCTCTTCTGTACTTGTTTGTGCTCTAATTCATTGAACAGGCGAATTTGAATGTTTCTGAGTTTCAGTTCAAATGTGTTTCAGTGCTTATACCCAGAAAAAAATACAAAAATGTATCTGTAGCAAACTAATGGTTGTTTGGTTCGTGTATCACAAGAGGTGTATTATTTTACGTAATTAATACAGAAGCATGAGCAACATATGACTCCATTTAATTTCTCTAAAACCTTTATCTGTCCACATGGAAGAGGGTTATATAATTAGCATTCTTAATTGGGGTCAAATGAGTCCTTTTCATTTTATTCTGGTTTTCATTTGTGGTGATTTAAATTGTTCTTGGCATCTGTCCTTCAGTATTTTTACTTATTATTTAACAACTTAACCTTGTAACAAGTTGGTGCTGATCTGTGTGTCTGTGTTTCAGTGCCATAAATACCAATGATCCAAAACAATATGACCACTCACAGATATAATCCTTAAGTGAACAGTTGGTTCTCGTAGTTGATGTGTTGGATGCATGAAATGTCAAGCGTAAATACCTGAGCAACTTTAACAACTAACAAAATCCTTATGGCCAGACGATAGAGTCAGAGCATTTGTGTAACGGCAGTTGTGGGGGCTTCCAGTCAGCAGCAGTGAGTACCTACCAACAATGTTCTGGGACAAAGCACAAACCAGCAACAGCAGGTTGGGTCCTCAAGACCCATCAACGCGCAGTGGCAACGAACACTGTGCAGTCTGCACTGAACTGACTTCTGATTAGTTTTGTAATGCTGGTTACAGAAGGAATGTGTCATGTCACATAGTGCATCGCGCCTTGCTGAGTATGGGGCTGTGAAGCAGACCAACCGGTTGGAGTGCCCTTGCTAACTCCTGACAACCATCTAAAGCTCTAACAATGTGCAGCTGGACCTTGGAGCAATGGAACAAGGTTGCCTGTCCCAATGAGTCCTGTTTCCTATTACATCACAGGAACGGCTGGGCACATGTGCTTCATTTTAGTGGGGAAATGATGGCACCAGGAAGTACTGAAGCTGTGAGTGTGATGCTCTAGGCAGTATTCTGCTAGAAAAGCAATGAAAATTTATATGAGACATACATAAGCATATTTGCAGACCAGGCACATCGCTTCATGGCAAGGGTATTTATGAACATGGTTTTAGAAACATGACAGAGTTCAAGGTGTTGCCCAGGCTTTCAGATCTTCATCTGATCATCAGTGGGACATACTGGTTCAAATCAGTTCAAAACTTCCAGGGCTTGATGGATCTGGTAATAACATTTTGTGCCAAATACCACAGGAAGCATTCTAGGTCTTGTGGTCTTTGTGGTTACCAGAGCGGTTTTGGTGGAAGGGCAGAGTGAACAAACCGAATAATGACAGGTGGGCGGTAATGTATTACTCATTTGGTGGATATTAACATGTGAAGTATAAATGCCTATATTCTGCCATCAGTAATACTGGGAGCAACCCGTATTTCTTGTCATTTGTCTGGACAAAAAAAGTATCTCAGAGCTTTAAAAAAACCTGTCCAATGACTAAATTTTTAATATTAGTCTGATAATGACAGATGGATAAAATCATTTGGGGAAGTACTTACTAGTGTTCAAAGTAGTATGTTTGGACAATTGTTACTTGGGGCACAGTTTAGTAAATATCTCAGTCTGATGATGGCCTTACTCCAATTTCTGAAAATTGATGCAAATTTATGGTGCTGCATTTCTATTGTTGCAGCTTGGGTCCAGATAACCCCTAGCTAGTTGCTATGTTCTTTTGCAAAATTCTATTTCTGCATCGGTGTCCAGCTATAGGAAGGACATGTTGGGCTGATTTGAATAAATAGACTTCTGTTATGAACAAAATTACAGGTATGTACCATTAAAGGACGCCTGCTCAGCCTTCATTCACTTTAACAATCGAGGTCTTAACAATTATAATAAATATATTTTATAAGTAATATAAAGTATCTATTTTTTTGGTTGTATGCTTGCTTGCTTGATAGCTCATGTTTGGACAAGGTTGATGTGTTTAGCTTAACTTCTACATTAGCTTATGTGCAAGTTACTCATGATTGGTGTATGACATTCAGCTGCTTATGTGTAACAAGCTGTACATAGTGTATGTGCCTGTCCTATTGTGAGTAGTACTCTCTTTGTTTGTCTGCCACTACTTGTATATTTTCTCTCACCTATAACTATTTAAACTGGTTCAACCATAAACTGGTTCTCATCTGTACAGTGGGGCAAAAAAGTATTTAGTCAGCCACTGATTGTGCAAGTTCTCCTACTTAGGAAAGATTAGAGAGGTCTTGTAATTTTCATCATAGCTACACTTCAGCTATGAGAGACAAATGAGAAAAACAAAATCACATTGTATGATTTTTAAATAATTTAGGTTGTAAATTATGGTGGAAAATAAGTTATTTGGTCACCCACAAACAAGCAAGATTTTTGGCTCTCACAACCTGTAACGTCTTAAGAAGCTCTTCTGTCCTCCACTCTTTACCTGTTTACTGGCACCTGTTTGACCTCGTTATCATCTCATTTTTGTCTCCATCTCATTTCACATTTTGTCTCTGATAGTTGACGTTGTACCTATGATGAAAATTACAGACCTCTCTCGTCTTTCTAGTTGGAGAACTTGCACATCAGTGGCTGACTAATAAACTTTTTTGCCCCACTGTAACTATTTAAAACTTTAAATTTAACTCACTCGTTGAGTCTCTTTATCTGGCTGTTTTCCGTATTGTTTCGTACTACTGTTTATGAATCCCTTTCTGGCTTCTGTTAACAAAAGTATTCAGTCATGTCAATCACTTGTTTTTTTTTAGCGTATCCCCTTAATACATGAACATTATTTGCTAACCGTTTTCCTATTGTAAAATAACCCTTTGTAATTTACATTACAGTAGCATAAAAAGAGTAATGTGACTAGGTCATTGTCTGGTCAACGTCCATTTGGTAGCAATCTGATTCCTGATTGTAAGTGGTTAAAGACCCCCCACCAACACCCACCACCTCATGAACATTTTTGTATATTTCGCAAAATGCGTTTTTAAAGACAAACAGTACTGTTTTGCACATGTTTAGGGCACAAGTTCTAATTTTCTGCTAAACCTCTTGATGCTGTGATATGGTATGAGTAATTACTGTGCTGTGATAGCTTGGAATTATCTGTCCTTCAAAACATCACTTAATTTTTTTTTTTTATTGAACTTTCACTAAAAACAAACCGTAACATGGTTTTTTCGCCTGTTGGTGGGAATTGCATGCTAGGTCTATCCTTATAAGTATTTCCAGTAAGTAACTGCCTTATAACTATTTATCCCTTAATGTGGGGTTAACATTTCTGAGGTGCACCATAACAGCTAAATATCAGACTCCCGATGAAGAACGGGAGAAACGCTTATCATTTCAAAGTGTACTGTAGTTTGACCTTCAGCCATGGTAATGTTACTAACTGTAAAATGAATTTGTTAAGTATGTGCCAGTAGCATTTAACGCTACATATCCAGAAATAACGGACTGTACCCAATTTTGAAACATTCGTGTTCATATGCTCTCCATTCAGCCTGCATAAAATTGTATACAAAGTCATAGTAAAATGCTGTTGTTTGCTTTACTGAATAAATGTAATTCAGTAATTCCCAATAAACTCACTCATTTTCTCCAATGTGGCAGATCATTTTGAACATATTAACAAAAGACTATTTATTCAGCTATACATGCAACTGGGGGTAATAAGCATTTTCCCTCAACATCCCTCAACTTTACCTAGTCAGGGTGGGAGAGGTTCTAATTTTGTTTAAAAGCTCAACATTCTGGGCTTCCATGAATGATGCACACCTCAAACAATTTAAATTAATTAATGAATGTCATACACCCCCCCAGCCCCCAAATCCAGTAGAGGAAAAAATTTAATTACTCAAACTGAAGGTGAAAAGATTATAGAAATCACCACCATAAAAAATGAACATTAGTATCTTGTTTGCTTAATTGGCAGGCTGATTTTTTTTTATTTCAGGCATGGACTTCACTAATAAAAGAATATCTACTTCATGCTTTATCCAGCTTTCTCAAGTGTGGATTGGCAGGCCTCGCTTTCCAGTGGTTAGGCCTTGTTCATTAAGTTCCCCCACCATCCGTATTCAAGTTGATATGTACTTTACTGTAATTGACTGCTGATGTATTATTGCCATTCACTTGTCGCTTTATAGCTGACCTGAAACATCATATCATCATAATGAACAGGAAAATGTTCTATATGTTTCAATAGAACAGCACCAGACAAACATTCTGGCCAATGCAGATTCCTAGCTGAATATCACGTTCATCTGATCATTGACACGGCAGAATTACTTCTCTTTAACCCACTGTGGCCTTGTTCCTTCCGTTAGCGTTAGTACTCGATTTCATTTTGCTTTTGTGTATGCAAGTCCCATATTATTCAGCCAGTTCCTACTAGTTCTGTCACAAAAACTGACACCCATTTGCCCATTTGTTTTGCTGCACACTTGCTATTTTCAAGGTTTCTTGTTTTTGGTTTTCTGTGCTTATGCTTTGATTTCGTCTACCTGTAGATTTTCCTTTAATAAACTTCCCACTGTTTATACTTGCACCACATGACTGGGAACAACCAACATCTTACCACATTCTGTGTTGGATTTTTTTCATTGAAGGACCTTTATAATCATTTTCATTGTTTCAATTGACAACTCTCTTTTTGGGATCATGTTTTCTTTCAGTTAGCCAAGTTCAATGGCTCCTTTCAACTGCATCCCCTTTCAACTGCAGACTAAATTTGCATATTTCTACTTGTACTGTAATTTGTTTTAGGAATTAAGAATGACTTTTTTCTTCTGGTTGATCTGGAAAAACTAAGCTACTGATTGAATTGAGATTGTTTGAGATTATGCTTTCCGAAGCCAGAATGTTCAGCTATTACTCAATTTTTTTGGTGTCATATCTCTGATGTGTGTATTTGCTACAAGACGAACATTCTCTGTGTGGTGAATATACCAGACAGTGAAGCATAACATAACTTTCATTCTGACGCTTCAAAGACACACCCAAATAAAATATGTTACAAAAGTATTTTATTTGTAACACAATTGTTAAGAGTTAAGTAGTAATTGTGTTAAGGGTGAATGATGCCTAACAACAGTGACACACTTTGAAATAGTTTTATCCTATTACTATTATTAGCACCAATTATAATCCAAAGAGTTTATGCAGGGATTCTGGTGCATTTTTACCCACTTGCTACACGCTAAAGAAACAGAGTTCCTGATTTAAGAGTCATGTCATATACAAGGTATTTAATAACTAGGCCCCTTTGATCTGAATTAGGTTTGTTAAACCAGGATAAACATGAAAGTATGCAAAGTAATAGCTTACCTTAATTATTAGTGTGGAGGTGCTTTCACTGTATTTTGTCTGAAATTAAAATGAGATGTAATTTAAATAGCCCAATTTAGAATCGTATTTGTTATGAGTTAACATTAGTATAAAATGTACAGTTTGTTACATTTCTTGGTAGCTGTTAAGAAAAGTAAAGTTGTCACATAGCAATGTTACACAGACATTGTATTCTCAGTCCTATTTCAACTATTTAAACATTTTAATGTTGAAAACATTTAAAAGTTATGACTAAAATCAAACCAGCATAAGATGTCATATTGACGTCGTGAGCCCACTAGGCAGGCAGTGAACGAAAGCATGACTAGACACATGGAAACTTTCTGTATGCTGTTGGAATATTTGACTTCCAGAAAAACAACACACAATGAAACAGAATAAAGATGGTGGTTTTTTTATCAACGTTTCATACAATGCTCTGTTTTCTTGTAAGACACTTCTCCATTATAATACACATAATAGGTGAGATTTAGCTAGTGACATAGATTTATGTAACGTGACAACAAAGTCAACACCCCTGCAGCCAGCAAAGTTTGGAACTTAGCATGTGGTTCATGTACTTTTGAGTCATTAGTCCATCAGTAAACTTTATTTAGGATTTTAATCCTCATACAACAATAATTAGTACAATGTTCAGAGTTGAATAAATGATTGTGCAAAATATCCAGTGTACACTGTATCCCCATTAATAAAATCAGTACAGCCTGGATATGTAGAGGGAGATACATTAGCGAGGCTGTGTTAGATGTCCAGAGATCACTGAGAATATCACCTAATAATGTCTACATAATGTCTATATTTTACATTGGGACATGACATTTTGTCTATGAAAAGCTGTTTTTACTTTTAATATTCTTTAATATTACTATTATTGATATTACTGGTATTTGATGCATTGTAGTGCCTCAGGTCTTGAGGATGATGTAGTTCCTCTTTTGAACTGAAATCAGTTAATATGCAACCGTATTCAAATGTTTGGCTGCTCCTGGGCAAGTTACAATTTTGGTCATTTTGTAAATGAACAAAACTTTCTGCACATTTTAAGGCACCATTATTTTATATTTGCAGAATTTTACGTTTCCCATACTGACAAAATAACTTTGTAGCAGCAAGTCTGGGTATTCTTGCTTGAGGAATGTTCCACTTACTCGTCTTTATATTATGCTACATTATTGCCATGTTGGATTATAGGATTTATTGATTCATTGTCTTCTGCACAGTTGGGACGGTTGCTAAACAGTATAATTGTTCTTTTCCCCCTTTTAATTTTTTGAAAGTATCTAAAATGTTTAGTAGAGGTAGTTGGTGGACAATTGGCTAAAATTGACATGACTCTGGCTGTTATAAAGGTGAGGATAGGGTGTAACACAGAAGAGCTTATTGTCCAGAAAAATTTGTGAAGAAATGATCATTTACAGACTGCCACATGCACTTCCCACTCATTTTTCTGATTGGCTGCCTGTCTGTTGTCTACTTTCAGACTTTGTTAGTGTTGGACAACGTCCAGTGGGCTCCAGTCTGGAGAGTCTGTGGGACTCTGGTGCGAGCAGTGCTGGTTCCATCAGTGGCCTGCTTCGGGACCTGAGCCTGAGTGAGGCTCCTTCACCTAGCAAACGGCAGTGCCGCTCACGCTCCTGCTCCGAGGAGTTCAGCTGGCGTTCCCCATGGCGCCCGCAGGCCTCGCGCCTCTGGACGACTGTAGAGAAACGGCGCTGCCACAGCGGGGGTGCAGCTTTACCTTCCTCTTCTTCTTCTTCATCATTCTTCTCCAGCATGCAGCGGAGCTCAAGCTTCAGCTTGCCAACCCGGTCCAGCCTTCCAGATTCTCAATTCCCTCCATCCTTCACTGCTGGGGCGTTCAGCCCAGCTCGCTCCCTCTGCCACTCACATGATCAGATTTTCCCTGCTGAGATTGATGCCCCATCTGAGGCTGGTTCCACAGATTCCGCCTGCCAGACAGGAGGGCTCGCTCGCAGCCAATCGCAGCCCTGTGTCCTCAACGACCAGAAAATCGGAATGAAGCGCCGCCGACCTCATGAATCCCACAAGCAAAGGCCTTCTCTCGATCTGGCCAAAATGACACAGGTAAATTTAGGAATGTGCAGCTGTAAGGGCAGAGGGTATGTGCTTAGATTTTTATTATTTTTAGGGTATGTGTTTAATTTTCATTGACGCTAATGTTTTTGACTTCTTCATACCAGATAATTTTACTGCCTCATTGAGTTTTCACCATCTGCGCACACTACATGTTATTTTTTTTATGCTTGAGGGACTTTAACACAGGATACATCTGAACTGAAAAAATAATTGCCAGATGCACCTGTTGACATTTTTACAAATGTATTTTGAATCAAAGATTTATATAAATAAAATGATGAACTAGGATTGACTGGCTTTTTCAAAGACTCAGATTAAATGTGGTAGTTTTTGAGAAATGCATGATGGGATGATGTATTGTATGCTCTTTAAATGATGACATTGTCATCTGACATGTCAAAAAGTTATTATTGTAATAATAATAATAATAATAATAATAATAATGATAATAGAAGTAGTAGTAGTAGTAGTAGTAGGTGTTGTTGTAGTTGTAGTATTAGTAGCTTGGTTGTCCCTTCACTAGGCAAAGGTTTGACTTTTCTGTCAGCTACCTGTAACTATTCAAAAATAGCTACACTAATACCATTACATAATCCCACCTGTGGCGTATTACTTTTGTTAGGAAAATTGATCTGAGGTTAGTTAGCTATTTTCCTCTATCACATTTTCCTTATTATCTTGTTGAACTACATTCGTTGGTTTAGCTAGCTTTGTTATTCACGTGTTCTTATTTGAGCTCACTTTGTGGCCCATTTTTAAAAAGATCAGAAATAGAGCTTTATTTATGGCTTGCTAAGCTTACCAAGTTGAGTAATTTCTCAAATTTACTAGGAAGCGAGTTTTGTTGAAGATTGTCTCTAAAGACAGTAAATTAATAGAAGCGTAGGGCATTTTGTAGCATCAAACTGGGATTTTGTATTTTTCAGTGACCTTTCTGAAATTTGATGGCTTGATAATTTGGAATAAGCGACTTGGTCAGACTTGGCAGTGGCAGAGGTCATAGAGCTGTTGCATGTGAAATCAGTATTACCACATGTAGATTTTATATATGGGTTTTATTTCAGTTAGCATAATAAATGCTGTTACTTGTTTGTTCCTATAGTCACCGTGTCCAGAGTTTTTTGTCCAGCCTGTGCATTTTATTGCATTTATTTTAAGTCAGTCAGAAACAGAAAGTCCCCCCCCCCCCAAAAAAAAATCCCCTGAACAATGTGAATATGAAAGCACTGAATACGAAGTGTAAACGTGCACTTTGTGTGGTATTTGTGCACGCTACATCCTGACCTTACTCTTTCTGCAGTTGTTCATCTACCTTTACCCACACGATTGTCAAGGCTTTGTGATTGTGCAGCATCGTTGACACATGCTTGTTCATTTGTGTACTGAACTGCTATACCTTCCTCTAAGGTGATTTACAAGTCAGCATAAATATTAACCATGGAAAGTTTATGTGGTAAAGCATGTGAAACTAGTCAGCACCTACGGCTTTATGGAGTGCCAACATAGTTGTACATACAGTCACTCATTTTCAGTAAAGCAGCCAAGACTAAAATGTTTGCTTAGGCTTATCCAGGATACTTGGAAATATGCTTTATATAGGAAATCTAAATAACTTGATTGTTAGATATATAATCGAACTTCATTTCGGTACTAAATGAAGGTTGGACTTGACTAAATGGTTGACTTTTCGCAAACAGTATGAGGCCACCTCTTGGGCTATGGTAGCTTAGTGGTTACAATTTCGGTGATTCATTTGCTTAATACAGTTACCGTATTACCAGAATTAGCATTTGATTTTACATTTGTGATTTAACAGTAACATTTAAATACTATTTATTTTTGACATGTTGTACACCTCAGCAGGCTAACATACTCTGAAAAAATATATATCATAAGTTCCAAACTAAATACCTTTTTTAATGTACCTGTTACTATGTGCACACAAAGATCACTTTTACCCCTCTTACCTTTACACTGTGTCAGTTTTGGTCCTTTAAAAGCCCTTAGCTCAGGAGGTGTGAATGGTGTTTTTCCCAAAGCACTGATGGCATTGTAATGCCATGGTATGTTTGCAGACCCTTCTCTTTGTTTATGAATTTAGTTTTTCTCGCTCTGCTCAATTTTTTTTGTCTCCCTAGTTTTGCGGTTTCTTTCCTTCTCTTTTGTAATTTCTCCTATTTTTTTCTATAGCTCAATTTCTCCTCTCCTCTCATGTATTTCTGTCTGTCTTTTTGCTTTATTTTCCCTATGAGACAGTCCAGTTGATCACTCCATTACATGTCTGTAATTTTGGTGTAAGCGAGAGTGAGTAGAAACAGGGCAAACCAATTGTATTTCTGGGGCAATTCAGCGTATTTGTACAGTTTAATGTTCGTAATGTGGATTTTTGTGTGGTACTTGTGGTTCACGTAAGTATATTTGTTATTGTTAAGGCTAGGTCTCCTGTGATGTTACTGAGGCTATTGTGGTGCTTGAAAGTTTGTGAACCCTTTAGAATTTTCTATATTTCTACATAAATATGACCTACAACGTCATCAGATTTTTACACAAGTCCTACAAGTTGATAAAGAGAACCCTGGACCTTGATAGATCCCTGTTCTTTACCTCCCTAAATGCTGTCATCCATTTCCCCTTCTGCATTTACATCACATTTCAGGTTGGAATGATGTAAAAGTCACATGAATTCTGATCTGATTGTTTTGAGTTGCATTTGCCATATATCGAATATATATCAGATTTCAATACCACATGTGAAAGCATGACAGTGGTCCAAATCGGAACTGAAATTGTCAGATTCAATGTTTTTTTTTTTTCTGTTCACATTGCCCCAAAAATAGCACATCTGTGTCACATATGAGGAAAAAGATCGTATTTGGGCCACTTTTGCATGCTGTGTGAATGTAGCCTTAGATGGAATCTTGCATTTGTATTTGTTTGTATGTATGGTGTGCAGTTTATTGTTGTTTTGTTGTATAAATGATTAGTGCATGTGGGATGTAGCTGATTAATAGAGGTATATAACGTTTTGTGTTGTCTTTCCACAGAAACAGAATTTCCAGAGCCTGAGCTCCCCTTGCTTTGATGGTGAAGACTGCCATCAATCAAGTCACATTCCACTCTCCATGGAAAGCCCTGTGCACCAGAGTGAGAATCTCCACTTCGCATGTAATAAAGAGATGAGGTTGCCCCTTAGTCCTAACAATGATGACTCCATCATCTACGAGTCGGATGGCGACTGGACCAATGCGAAGGAGCGAGAGCCCCCATGGACTGAGCTGTGCGGCCTGAGGAGGGATGTGTTCGGTGATGAGCTTGATATTGAGCAAATTGAGAGGAACTAAGAAGTGACTGGATTGGGTTTTTCAGGATGCATCCTGTCCTCACAACCTCCCTTTAGTCCTGCTTTAAGTGCTCCTATAAGAGCTGATCTCTGAGCAGCCTGGATGCTTCTACGAGACGTCATGTTATTTTTTTCCATAGTGATTCATGATTTTTGGAGTAGAAAGGGAGAGGACATTTTGTAACAAGACTCAGGAGAATTGAACAGTAATGGGAATTGCAGGACATTAGGATGTCTGGTCAGATCAGAGTGAACTCTGCAATAGAGGAGTAATACTCATCACTCTGGTTGATGTGGATCGGTAAATGTTGCAGATATTGTAGCTTTTATTTTCTTATTCACAGGAAGTATGAAACTTACATGGCATACATTCACAGTGTCCTGACTGCCTGTCTGTGCTGAAAGAGAAATGAACGAGAGAGAAATCTATATTTTTACAGATCTGTACCTCTTCTGCTCAGTTCATCCAAAGTACATGGCATCAGAAGGAATAGAGAAGGCATTGTGGACTTGAGATTGATCTAGCACTGGTATCTACGCACACGTACACACAACACAAAGTGAAACATGTAAAAGGGCTTCAGGTTTGAATACCGTTGAATGATGATCTCAGTTGACTGGGGGTTTCCTTCCCTATTCAAGCTAATAGTTAAATTCCTCTTTTTATGATGTGTAACTCCAAGCGAAAGCACGAAATGTACTTTTTCTATACGAATAAACAACGTCTAAAATGTGTTTGTAAACCGACTGCAGACGTGTTTTGTGTGTGGCTTTATGGATTTGTATGCCATCATTTTGACTGGGGGAGCTGAAAGTAAGCTATCAAACACTGGACACTAGTAAAAGTCCTAATAAGAGCACTACATGTATGCACCGTGTAACGACCATCCGATCAACGATCAACGTCTGTTCGCTTTAATGCCCAAGGCTAGTATAATACGAAGTAATCTGTCTTTGAACTACGGACATTGCAGCTATAAACAGCTCGGCTAATTTAAAGAAATTGGTTAACCTTGTGCATTTTACTGCCATAAATGTTAATGTCAATACTTTTTGTTTACATATTTTTTTCTTAAATTTTTTGAAAATATTGATTTAATTCGCAGAGATGTGAAATGGAAACGTTTGAACTCTGTTTAACACAAATGCCTGTCATTTCACCACCGTGACTTCCTACTAGCAGCTACTAGTAGTTAAAGTGTTTAAAAGGTGATACTGCATTGCCTGTAGTGGAAATTAGTGTTACTTCAAGTGGACTCATTCCCTCTTGGTTGTGTATGGCTAGTGAGGGATGTTTATTCATGTTTATATTTTAGTTCTAATAGCGCCTTGTAGGCCAGTTAGCCTCGTGGTTGAGCACACTAGCTCTGTAGTCGAGCACTTTAGCTCCGTACCCAAGCCCGCCGCGCTTTCTAGTCCTGTGCCCGGTTTCATTGGCCCCGCTTCTGAGCGTTACACACCCAACAACCCAGAGCCAGAGCGCTCCTCGCTCGTTCGCTCGGTCACTCGGCCTTTTGCTCCCCGTAGCTTGCTAGCTGAGCCCGTTGGTTCTGTCTCCAAACTACCAAACTACTTGGCTCAGTTTCCAAACGTGCCGCACCGGTTAGCTTTGTTCCCGTGCCTATAGCGTATCTTAATTCTGTTTCTGTCCCTGTTGGCTCTGTTTCTGAATCATTAGCATCGTTTGGTTTCGTGTCTGAAGATGTGGGCTCTGTATCTGAGTTCAGTAACTCCGTTTCCGTGCAGGTCAGGCCTCCTGGCTCCTTGTACGCGCCGTTGGTGGCATTTAATTATGTATCCGAGCGCGCTGCGCCTTCTGGTTCCATAGCCAAGCGTGTTAGCCCCGAGTCAGAGGTTGTGCACCCCATATCCGCGCACTTCATGCCTTCTAAACTCGTAGGTGGACTCGTTAGTTTCGTTTCCGAGTCTGGTAGCCCTCTTCAGAGGCGCTCTGATCCACTCGGTCCCGTGCCCGTATCCACCACGTTACGTAGCCCTGTGTCTGAGGCGCTACTACTTCCCGTGTCCAAGTTCGTTGCTCTCTGTGGGTTCAGACCTCCAGGGAGGCCTTCCCAGAGTCCAACAGTGGGACTCAGTGTTCCCAGTGAAGTCCACAGCGGCAGTGGGGCCTTCCCAGAGGTCCACCGTTCCCATGAGGCCTTCCCAGGGATCCGCTGTTCGAGAGGGGCCTTCCCAGGGGTTCGTCTGCGCCGTGGTCTTTGCGTTCCCGTTCTGTTTTTCCGATTCTGAGTCCACTCACCCACAATCCCCTGCGGGACTTAAGATGGCCGGCTGATTACACGCCGGCTGTTTCTTGTTTTGTTTTGGACTTTTTGATTCGTTGCTCGGACTAATTGCTGCCGCACGCAGTCGGGATTCTGTCTTTTTAAGCTCCTCGTTTTCCCGGTTGCGTTGCAGTAGCATTGTCTCGACTTATCGAGTGTTAGTTATGCGTTCTTGTCATACCATGTTTGTTTGCTCTGTATTCAGCCTTGTCTCACGTTTCCGAGTCCTGTCGGTTTGATCCTGTTTTCGTTTTGGCTCCCGTGCTAGGTTTTATTTTGTTAGCTGTGTTTTACCTCAGTTCCATGGTTTGTTTTTTCCCTGATTCGATTGGATTTTTATTATAATATATTCCGTTTTTTTGCACTGGAACCCTGCATCTTCGTTTGCCCTCCTTTCACGCATACCTAACACAGTATGGATTAGGCTTGTGTCTCTATAGTTCTATTGTTACCAGACATCTCTCCTTCTGACCATTTTACCATTGACCCCACTTCCGGTCTCATTCTAATGAGCTCCTTTGGTTTGTGGATAGGCAAACTAAAAGGCTTTCTTCTGTACATCTTCCAAACAGTTGGCTGGACATGGAGGTGGCATCTAACTACAGATAAATTTCTTTAAATGTGTTGACCCCAAATTGCCACCACCATCTGAAAACTACCAATTACACTTGTGTAATTGCCCAGAATACACTTTCATCATTTTCCAGAAAGGTTAGTTAATTTCTGAACATGGTCCTAACAGTGGAGGTGGACATGTTCAGGTTTGAAGGTTTATTTAGACCAATTGTCACACAAAGGGCTTTTCTGATCAAAATCCCAAATGCATGTTAGTATCTAGCTGAACATGAGACTTTCAATTTGTGAAGTTGAACAATGAAATTCATTCTGACAGCCTTAGCAGGAACCTCTAGGGAAGGGTTATATTTCTTTGCATCCAGATCAGATCAGTGATCTGTTCCAACTAATGAAGGATATACCATAAATCTCATTTAAACCTTAGTGTGAACAACCAAAACAGTTTGAACTTAAGCAGAAAAATCAAAATTAAAATCCTGAGAATTTCTTAAATGATTAATAACATCACCCCCTCATTTTTCCTGGTCAGGGTCACAGGAGTTCTGCTGCCATAGAACACTGGGTGCAAGCTTGAGCCTGCTCTGGACTGGACACCAGTCCAACATGGGGCTGGCAGGGCTCATTTTTGCAGTGCTGGGGGATGATATGCCTAGTAAATTGTGATGCCATGTGATGCCATACCTGGCCAAAAGGCACGGTCACAACCTGGGTCGCTGCTGTTGTGGGCTAGTGTATTACACTGCTGCCCATTACTGAGGTTTGATTTTTTTTAAAAACATTCTAATGTGTGCATGAGGAGGAGTTTATTGGTGTGGGTTGCTGTACAGGAAACTTTAGGTTTCACTCTTAGATAGGGATCCAATATTAGGATCGGATATCAGTCCCAATATTATCTGCAAAACACATGCTGCGAGGCGTGATGGTGATACTGCTAAATACAACACACAGTATTACTGATTAATGATATATTAATGAATAAGTAATCTATAAATACCGTTTTTAAGGTGTTTGACTCCTTTTTTTATTTATTTTGAATTTGAATGCTGAGCAAGGTCCTGCACAGTTTTTATTTTTGTGACAAATAAATAGCAATTTCGTACATTTTTATCTATGTTTTAAGTTGTAATATTTTTTTTTACGAAGTTAGTAAAGTAGATAAAGTAATGTCAAGTAAAGTAAGGTCAATACTGATGCCTTAAGTCTCTTCCACATGGTGAGGTACATGGTTTATTAATTCAACAATGGTATCGACTTGTTTTCGGGTATGGAATGATATGCAAAGTTTATTTATCGGTATCGGAATTGAAAATGTCGGCTCAGGGCATCCCTACTGTCAGGGTCTTCAGTGTAATCTGATTTTTCTAATGTTGTCTGGTTAAATATCGTGTGTGTGTGTACAACAAGTCTTTATGAACTACTGAACCCTGTATTCAGGAGTAATTACATTCAGTTCTATAGTCACTAGCACTCTTCGTAAAGGTAGGTAGAACTCATAACCACGTCACAGCTGTTGGCAGTCCTGTATTTTGCACTTTGTGCAACCTTGATTTGCCAACATCACTTTATTATATAATGGTTGATATGATAAAGAGGAAGGAATATGAGACATTGTTCCAGTTCTCATACCATTACTCAGACCACATCAGAGGTCATGCCGTGCAACCAAAACCTTCTCACTAAGGACATGAGAACCTACAGTGACTCTGTTTACTGGACTAAATAATGCTGATATTCTATATATTATATTTATTATTTTATTTATTACATAATATTGTCTTATTCTATAGTCTTATTTTCTCTATTCTAATATACTCCTGAAAATATTGTATTTTCTAGTTTATATATTGCTGTTTTATTTATTATATTTTTTAAATTATCTCTATTAAAATTTTTATACAGTGGTGCTTGAAAGTTTGTGAACCCTTTAGAATGTTCTATATTTCTGCATGAATATGACCTAAAGCATCATCAGATTTTCACACAAGTCCTAAAAGTAGATCAAGAGAACCCAGTTAAACAAATGAGCCACACATATTATACTTGGTCATTTATTTATTGAGGAAAATGATCCAATATTACATATTAGAGAGTGGCAAAAGTATGTGAGCCTCTAGGATAAGCAGTTTAATTTGAAGGTGAAAATTAGAGTCGGGTGTTTTTCAATCAGGGGGAATGACAATCAGGTGTGAGTGGGACCCTGTTTTTATTTAAAAGAACAGGGATCTATCAAAGTCTGCTTTCTTCACAACATGTTTGTGGACAGATTTAGTCAGCCACTGATTGTGCAAGTTCTCTCCTACTCAAAGGATGAGAGGGTCTGTTATTTTCATAATAGCTACACTTTTAACTATGAGAGACAAAATGGGGAAAAATAAAATCCAGGAAATCACAATTGTCCGGATTTTTTAAAGAATTTAATAGAGAAATCATGGTGGAAAATAAAATATTTGATCACCTCACAAACAAGCAAGATTTCTGGCTCTCACGACCTTGTAACTTCTTCCTTTTAAGAAGCTCTTCTGTCCTCCATTCGTTTACCTGTACTAATGGCACCTGTTTGACCCTCGTTATCTGTTATAAAGACACACTGTCCACAGCCTCAAACAGTCAGACCTCCAAACTCAACCATGGCCAAGACCAAAGAGCTGTCGAAGGACACCAGGAAGAAAATTGTAGACCTGCACCCGGCTGGGGAGGGGGAGTGAATCTACAATAGGCAAGCAGGTTGGTGTGTGAATAAATCAACTGTGGGAGCAATTGTAAGAAAATGGAAGAAATACAAAGACCAGTGATAATCTCCCTCGATCTGGGGCTCCACGCAAGATCTCATCCCATGGGGTCAAAATGATCATGAGATCGGTGAGCAAAAAATCCCAGAACTACACAGAGGGACCTGATGAATGACCTGCAGAGAGCTGGGACCAACGTAACAAAGGCTACCATCAGTAACACACTATGTCAGAGAGCATATGGACAATCCAGAAGAGGATTGGGAGAATATCATGTGGTCAGATGAAACCAAAATAGAACTTTTTGTTAAAAACTTGACTCATCGTGTTTGGAAGAAGAATGCTGAGTTGCATCCCAAGAACACCATACCTACTGTGAAGCATGGGGGTGGAAACATCATGCTTTGGGGCTGTTTTTGTGGTAGGATGGTTGATCCGTGTTAAGGGAAGAATGAACGGGGCCATGTTTCGTGAGATTCTAAGCCAAAACCTCTTTCCATCAGTGAGAGCATTGAAAATGGAACGTGGCTGGGTCTTCCAGCATGACAATGATCCCAAACACACCGCTCGGACAATGGAGTGGCTCCATAAACAGCATTTCAAGATCCTGGAGTGGCCTAGCCAGTCCAAAAACATCACTGCTCTGGAGGAGATCTACATGGAGGAATGGGCCAAAATACCAGCTACAGTGTGTGCCAACCTGGTGAAGACTTACAGGAAACATTTGACCTCTGTCATTGCCAACAATGGTTAAGCTACAAAGTATTGAGTTGAACTTTTTTTATTAACAAAATACTTATTTTCCACCACAATTTACAATTAAATTCTTTAAAGATCCTACAATGTGATTTCCTGGATTTGTTTTCTCATTTTGTCTTGTATAGTTGAAGTGTACCTATGATGAAAATTACAGACCTCTCTCATCTTTCTAAGTTTCTGCATAAATGTGACCAAAAACATCATCAGATTTTCACACAAGTCCTAAAAGTAGATAAAGAGAACCCACTTAAACAAATAAGACAAAAATATTATACTTGGTCATTTGTTTATTGAGAGAAACGATTCGATATTACATATTAGTGAGTGGCAAAAGTATGTGAACCTTTGCTTTCGGTATCTGCTGTGACCCCCTGTGCAGCAATAACTGCAACTAAACGTTTCCTGTAGCTGTTGATCAGTCCTGCACACCGGCTTGGAGAAATTTTAGCTTCAACTCTGGGCTATTAGTGGGTTTCCTCATGTTAACTGTTCGCTTTAGGTCCTTCCACAACATTTCATTAAGGTCAGGACTTTGACTTGGCCATTCCAAAACATTATGTTTATTCTTCTGTAACCATTCTTTGGTAGAACGACTTGTGTGGCTCGTTGTCTTGCTGCATGACCCACCTTCTCTTGAGATTCAGTTCATGGACAGATGACCTCACATTTTCCTTTTGAATTCTCTGATTTAATTTAGAATTCATTGTTCCATCAATGATGGCAAGCCATCTTAGCCCAGATGTAGCAAAACAGGCCCTAACCATGATACTACCACCACCATATGTCACAAATGAGATAAGGTTTTTGTGCTGGAATGCAGTATTTTCATTTTTCCAAACATAACGCTTTTCTTTTAAACCGAAAAGTTCTATTTTGGTCTCATTCTTTCACAAAATATTCTTCCAGTAGCCTTCTGGCTTGTCCATGTGATCTTTAGCAAATAGCAGACCAGGAGCAATGTTCTGTTTGGAGACAAAATGTTCTCCTTTCAGCACTGACATGCACACCATTGTTGTTCAGTGTTATTCTGATGGTGGACTCCAGAACATTAACATTACCCAATGTGAGAGAGGCCTTCAGTTGATTAGAAGTTACCCTGGGGTCCTTTGTGACCTCGCCAACTATTCCAAGCCTTGCTCTTGGAGTGATCTTTGTTGGTCGACCACTTCTAGGGAGGGTAACAATGGTCTTGAATTATCTCCATTTGTACACAATCTGTCTGACTGTGGATTGGTGGAGTCCAACTCTTCAGAGATGGTGTTGTAACCTTTTCCAGCCTGATGAACAATTAGAATGAAATGACCAATTAGAACGTGTGCTTTGCTCAACCCTGGACACGATTGCTCCTGCTAGGGTCAAACGCATTAGGGAAAAAAGGTTAGCACCATGGAATAATGACCACACCCGTACCTTAAAGCAAAGAACACGGCATCTAGAGTGCAAGTGGAGACATAGTAAATTGGAGGTGTTTAAGATTGCTTGGAGGGACAGCATGGCAGAGTATAAGCATGCCCTCACTAAAGCTAAGGCTGCATACTTCTCTTCAATCATAGAGAAAAATAAGAATAATCCAAGATTTCTCTTTAATACAGTCTCCAAATTAACAAAAAACCCCACAGAAAGTGATTCTCCCATTCTGTGTAATTTTAACAGTAATGATTTCATGACTTTCTTTAATGATAAGATAGAAAACATTAGCCATAAAACTCAATGCTCATCACATCACCAAACTATTCAGTCACCTTCCAGATGCAGCACTAGTGAAGACATCTGTTCAATGAGCTGTAAATCAAGATTAGAATCTTTTACGCCAATTACTGATACATGATCAGCTCGTCTAAGTCATCAACATGTTTATTAATCCAATTCCTACACGTTTACTCAAAGAAGTATTACCTAGTATTATAGAGCCACTGTTAGTTATTTTAAATTCATCCCTTACCTTTGGTTTTGTGCCCAAATCCTTTTTTAAGTCTGCCGTTATCAAACCACTGATTAAAAAAGCCAATCTTGACCGTTGTGTGATATCTAATTATAGACCAATTTCAAATCTACCGTTTCTGTCCAAAATCTTAGAAAAAGCTGTTTATCAGCAGCTCTGCAGTTACCTCCAAAAGGAATGAAATTTATGAAACAGTTTCAGTCTGGCTTCAGGCCACATCATAGTACTGAAACAGCATTAAATTTGGGTACTAAATGACTTGTTAATGTCCTCAGATAAGGGATGTGTTTCTTTTCTTGTTCTGTAAGATTTAAGTGCAGCATTGACGTTTTACTAAACAGACTAGAAAATACTGTAGGTATTAAGGGATTGGCACTTTCTTTAAATCCTACTTGACCGACCGGTACCAGTTTGTTCACATAAATAATCTAAGGTCTAAGGTCTCAAAAGTGAAGTATTTTCTCTCTGTACATGCTGCCACTAGGCTCAGTTATTCATAAACATGGCATTAGTTTCCACTGCTATGCAGATGATACACAGCTGTACATATCTGCCAAACCTAATGACAGCCTTACAATCAACAAAATTGAGGACTGTGTAAAGGAAATAAAATATTGGATGTCATTTAATTTTCTCTTACTTAACTCAGATAAACCTGAGGTTCTACTAGTGGGACCCAAGGCTGTGAGGGACAGGTTGGCCACATCTATCCTAAATCTAGATTAAATTCCTGGATTAAAGATGTTGAACCACCTTGCGGTAGGGGTGTTGCTTTTATAGAGACATTCAATGCTAGACTGAGCATCCAAGAGGAATAGAAGCAGTTTATCCTTTGTTGGGACTTTTCAAATGCAAATTCAAAATGAAACTATAGGTAATGTGTCATCACATTTGTAGCTCCTAGTGAACTTACAAATGCTTTAATTTGCATCTATTCAGTTTTTTTTTAATCACCATACTTTACACCTAGTGGTTCATGCAATAATCAGACAATCATCTGGCAGCAGAGTAATGCATAAAATCATGCAGGTACAGGCCAGAATGCAGAAAAAATGTATAATGGTTATTGATGTTATTCAGGCTGGTTTGAATTTTTCTACAACTGCTTATCTTCCGGGATTTTCACACACAGCAAACTTTACTAGAGTTTATTCAGAGTTGTGCAATAAAGAAAAACATCTAGTGAGTGCCAGTTCTGTGGAAATGCCTTGTTGATGAAAGAGGTCAATGAAGAACGGCCAAACTGGTTCCAACTGACAGATAACCTCTTTGTACAATTTACAGAGGTAAGCAAAGGTTTTCAGAATGCACAGCACATCTAACATCACATAGCAGAAGATCAGTTTACACTTTTGTCATAGGAACATACAGTGGTGCTTAAAAGTTTGTGAACCCTTTAGAATTTTCTATATTTCTGCATAAATATGACCTAAAACATCATCAGATTTTCACACAAGTCATAAAAGTAGATAAAGGGAATCCAGTTAAACAAATTAGACAAACATATTATATTTGGTCATTTATTTATTGAGGAAAACGATCCAATATTACATATTAGTGAGTGGCAAAAGTAAGTGAATCTCTAGGATTAGCAGTTCATTTGAAGGTGAAATTAGTCAGGTGTTTTTAATCAATGAGATGACAATCAGGTGTGAGTGGGCACCCTGTTTAATTTAAAGAACAGGGATCTATCAGAGTCTGCTCTTCACAAGACATTTCTGGAAGTGTATCATGGCACGAACAAAGGAGATCAGGCTGGAAAAGGTTACAATACCATCTCTAAAGAGTTTGGACTCCACCAATCCACAGTCAGACAGATGGTATACAAATGGAGGAATTTCAGAACCATTGTTACCCTCCCCAGGAGGCGACCAACAAAAATCACTCAAAGAGCAAGGCGTGTAATAGTTGATGAGGTCACAAAGGACCCCAGGGTAACTTCTAAGCAATTGAAGGTATCCATCCACTGAGTGCATCATCAGAAGAACACTGAACAACAATGGTGTGTGTGGCAGGGTTGCAAGGAGAAAGCCACTGCTCTCCAAAAAGAAAATTGATGCTTGTTTTCAGTTTGCTAAAGATCACGTGGATGAGCCAGAAGGCTATTGGAAGAATGTTTAGTGGAGGGATGAGACCAAAATAGAGGTTTTGGTTTAAAAGAAAAGCGTTATGTTTGGAGAGAGGAAAACACTGCATTTAAGCATAAGAACCTTATCCCATCTATGAAACATGGTGGTGGTAGTATCATGGTTTGGGCCTGTTTTGCTGCATCTGGGCCAGGACGGCTTGCCATCATTGATGGAATTGAATGGATTGAATTCTGAATAATATCAGAGAATTCTAAAGGAAAATGTCAGGACATCTGTCCATGAACTGAATCTCAAGAGAAGATGGGTTATGCAGCAAGACAGCGACCCTAAGCACACAAGTCGTTCTACCAAAGAATGGTTACAGAAGAATAAAGTTCATGTTTTGGAATGGACAAGTCAAAGTCCTGACCTTAATCCAATCAAAATGTTGTGGAAGAACCTGAAGTGAGCAGCTAATGTGAGGAAACCCACCAACATCCCAGAGCTGAAGCTGTTCTGTATGGAGGAATGGGATAAAATTCCTCCAAGCCAGTGTGCAGGACTGATCAACAGCTACAGGAATTGCTGCACACCAGCTGTCACACCAGATAGTGAAAGCAAAGGGTCACATACTTTTGCCACTCACTAATATATAATATTGGATCATTTTCCCCAATAAATAAATGACCAAGTATGATATTTTTGTCTCATTTGTTTAACTGGGTTCTCTTTATCTACTTTTAGGACTTGCGTGAAAATCTGATGATGTTTTAGGTCATATTTATGCAGAAATATAGAAAATTCTAAAAGGTTCACAAACTTTCAAGCACCACTGTAGATAGGGTCAGAATGTGGCACCAACACCTGAATCCATGGACCTTACTGCCTTGTGTCACTGAGCAGGCAGGTATGGGTGGTGTAGCATTGTGGGGAACGTTTTCTCGGCACAGTCTGGGTCAGTTTATACCAATCAATCATTCTCAACATGAAAATGCATCTGAAAAATCTGTAAGAACTGTGTGATGCTATTATGCCAACATGGAGCAGAATCTCAAACTATTCTTTCCAGTATTTTGTGGAATCCATTCCATGAGGAACTGAGGATGTTACCCATTAGTAGAGTGTCCTAATAAAGTGCTTGGTGAATGTATGTACATGCTTCAGTTACATTTTATTACTAATTTTCATCAATGCCAATAACTGTGACACAGAGGTTTGTTAATAATAATAATAATAATAATAAAACTTTACAATGGGTTCGATTTCTTTTATATTAACAGCATCAATTTCTCTGGATCTGAATGTACCAACTGTTCACTACCTATTCTACCATGCTTTACTTATTCTACATACTCCACTATGTGGACAGATTCTCTGTAATCTCACACTTTACTAAACATTTCTGACACTCTTCACAGGTTCATGATCAGAACAGGAAATGATTATGAAACATGAACCTAACCTTTTTGAATATGCAGTTCTTTGAGGTTTGATGTTCCAGTTTCAGTTTTGTTCAGTATTTAGTCTTGATTAAAGCCATAGAGTGTCTCTAATATTAACATCATGCAATTTCTAATTTTACACCTATAAACCGAAGTAAAAAAGGGCTACAGCATTAAAAATGCAGTCTCTTACATTTGCTTGTCTGTAATGGTGTCCTATATTTACTTTGATTTTTATTTCACTTCAAACAGTATGAATGCAATATTTTTCTTTAACATTTCAACATTTAATTTGTTAATAAACCCATATCCCATTCCTG
This sequence comes from Ancistrus triradiatus, assembly GCA_025084515.1. Taxonomy (NCBI): domain Eukaryota; kingdom Metazoa; phylum Chordata; class Actinopteri; order Siluriformes; family Loricariidae; genus Ancistrus; species Ancistrus triradiatus. The sequence goes on along the minus strand of JAJAGP010003847.1, from coordinate 5,057 downwards.
CATTTCAGGCAACACATTCCTATATAGATTCATATGGATTCGTATATGAACGTATATATATATATATATACATATACACACACACCCATCCATATATATATATTTTTTCTATTTATATAGATTTAGACCTCATCTGTTAGTCTGTCCATCACCAGAGCAAATAAGAAGGGACTCGGGGCAGACCCTTGATGCAGTCCCACCTCTACCTTGAAGCTATCTGTCACTCCTACAGCACATCTCACCGCTGTCACGCTGTTATCATGTCCTGCACTAATCTAACGTACTTTTCAGCCACTCAAGACTTCCTCATACACCACCACAGTTCCTCCCTTGGCACCCTGTCGTAAGCTTTCTCCAAATCCACAAAGACGCAGTGTAGCTCTTTCTGACCATCTCTATACTTCTCCATCAGCAGTCTCAAAGCAAAAATCGCATCCATGGTGCTCTTCCTTGGCATGAAACCATACTGTTGTTCACACACTGTCACCTTCTGTCTGAGCCTAGCTTCCACAACTCTCTCCCAAATCTTCATTGTGTGGCTCATCAACTTTATGCCCCTGTAAGAGCCACAACTCTGTACATCATCCTTCTGCTTAAAAAATTGGTACAAGTAAACTTTCCTCCATTCCTCCTCCGGCATACTCTCATTCACCACGAATTCCATTGAATAACCTAGTCAAAAACACCCACTCCCAGCTCTCCTAGACTTTTCCATACCTCAACCAGTATGTCATCAGGTCCCACTGCCTTTCCGTTCTTCATCCTTTTTCAAAGCTTTCCTCACTTCGTTCTTGCTAATCTTTGCTACAACATCCTGTTCTTAACAAATTTCTACACCATCCAGCCTTCTTTCCTTTCATTTTCTACATTCATCAACTCCTCAAAATATTCCTTCCATCTTTCCCTCACCTCTCTCCTCACCTGTCGTACATTTCCATTTCTATCCTTGATCACCCTGACCTGCTGCATCCTTTCCAGCTCTATCTCCTCTGTCTCGCCAGCAGATACAACTCCTTCTCTCCTTCCCTACTGTCTAACCTTTTACCCTTTTAATATAACTCATCGCAGGCCTTCTGCTTTGGTCTTTGCTACCTCCATCTTTGCCCTGTGCCCGCATCTCCTTGTACTCTCCTCCCCTGCCTATTCTCTTTAGTCCTGTCCCTGTCCCATTTCTTCTGTGCTTGACCTCTTTCTCTGAATAACCTCCTGCACTTCTTCATTCCACCACCCAGGTTTCCTTTTCATCCTTTGCCTGTCCAGAAGACACACCCAGTACCTTTTCTACCTGTCTGTCTAATTACTGTTGCTGCTACTACCCAGTCATCTGGGAGCTCTTTCCTATCCACCCAAAGCCTTTCTCAGCTCCTCTCTGAAACTCCTTACAACATTCTTTCTTTCTCAACTTCCACCATTTGGTCCTCTGCTCTGCCTTTGTCCTCTTCCTCTTCCTAACCACCAGAGCCATTCTGCACACCACCATCCGATGCTGCCTAGCTACAACACTCTCCCGTGCCGCTACCTTACAATCACCAATCTCTTTTTAGCAACCTCTTCTACATAGGGATGTAGTCCTACCTGTGTGCTCCTCCCTCCACTCTTATAGGTCACCCTATGCTCTTCCTTTTTTTGGAAATATGTGTTAACCACAGCCATTTCCATCCTCTTTTGCAAAATCCACCACCATCTGTCCTTCTAGGTTCCTATCCTTAACACACCAAACCTGCCCATCACTTCCTCATCTCCTTTATTACCTTCACCAACAATGACCATTGGAATCTGCACCAAATCACCATCTCTCCTCCCTGGGAATGCTCTCAACCACTTCATCTAACCCCCCCAGAATCTCTCTTCTCCTCTATTCACAGCCAACTTGTGGTGCATAGCCACTAACAACATTCACCATTACAGTTCCTCAGTCAGGACCACACCAACTCCATTTCTCTTCCTATCCACACCATGGTAGAACAGTTTAAAAAAACCCTGCACCAATGCATCGAGCCTTGCTACCCTTCCATTTTGTCTCCTGCACACACAAAACATCGACCTTTTCTCTCCTCTGCATCATATCAGCCAGCTCTCTACCTTTCCCTGTCATCGTCCCTACATTTAGGGTTGCTACCCCTCAGTGCTATATTCTGGCCCCTCCTGATTTCTCTCTGTCTCCTCACACGTTTCCCTCCTCTTCGTCTTCGGCAAACAGTAGTCCAATTTCCGCTGGTACCCTGTTTTGCTACCAGTACCAGTGGCAGTCGTTGTTAACCCGGGCCGCGACCGATCCGGTATGGTGAAATTATTATGAACTCGCATACTGTATTTGGCAAATGTTGTACACCGGATGCCCTTCCTGATGTAACCCTCACCATTTATCCGGGCTTGGGACCGGCACTAGAAATACCCTGCCCGAGCAATCTAGCGGCTGGTTTGCTGACACACAGCCCTAATACGTCTTATAATAAATGTATTGATAATGCAACGCGCTCCGGCTTCTCACGCTGCACATCGGATTCTATGCTTATACTTATACGTGGCTTTTTATATCTATTTGTTCGTGCTGACACACAGCCCTAATACGCCTTACAATAAGTGTATTGATAGTGCAGCTCAGTGTTTTGGCTTCTCGTGCTGTACAGCGGACTTTATGCTTGTACTTACTTTGTGACTTTTTGTTTCTCTTTGCGCGCTGACACACAGCTCTAATAAGCCTTATTATAAATGTACTGATGATGTGACGCACTTATTTTCGGCATCTTTGTGCTTACGGAGGCAGCTGCACAACGCGCACAAAACGAAAGCTAAGAGTGGCATAAACGTTTGTGATTACCCGATCATATGTACAACCATGAAGTGTTGTTAGACTAATGGTGACCAAATTCCAGTGTTTAGTACACTGTGTTCTGAAGTGACCTCTTTCAGATGGTGTATGGTGGGCTGGATAAAGATTGACAAACTATGATATGATGTAGTTGTACCTAATCTTTTTAATTTTTTACTCAATAACAAACTTATTAAGCATTTCAGCACCTTTGGTACATTTTACTTTGTTTATTGTTTATAATAAACCAACAGAAGCCAGTCATATCATCATCCCCTAGTGCTTCAGTAGCAAGCCCTACCCAGCCCTGTGATGGATTGCCTTCTGTCACGCCCGACGGCCTCCCGGCTCGCTGCACCTGCTGATCACGCGCACCTGTTCCTCATTTCCCACATCATTCCCACACTATTTAACCCTCACTCAGTTCACTCTCCCCGCGGATTTAACTGTCACGCTCGGCTGGAAGCAGGAGACAAACGCAAGGCCACTGGCTGGTGAGGTGGTTTTATTGACACAACATGAAAGGAAAGGCGAAGGAAAGGACGAAGCGGTGAGGCAGGGTAGGGACATCGTGAATCCGCGGGGAGAGTGAACTGAGTGAGGGTTAAATAGTGTGGGATGATGTGGGAAATGAGGAACAGGTGCAGCGAGCCGGGAGGCCGGCGGGCATGACAGAGCCCCCCCCCACGGAGTCCGAGTCGGAGCTAGGACTCCAAGAACGAATCACCGCGTGCGGTTCCGGGGGTTTCCTCACCGGGCGGACCCCCGGAGGAGACTGCCAGCAGTCGGGCGGCTGGCGAGCAGAGACGCCGGGCGGACACCGGCGAGAGAGGACGCCGGCCGGAGGCCGGCGAGCAGAGTCGCGGAAGGCAGGCTGGCGAGCGGAGTCGCAGGGGGAAGGCTGGCGAGCAGAGTCGCCGACGGGAGGCTGGCGAGCGGGGTCGCCGACAGGAGGCTGGCGAGCGGGGTCGCCGACGGGAGGCTGGCGATCGGAGTCGCCGACGGGAGGCTGGCGAGCGGGGTCGCCGAGGGAAGGCTGGCGAGCGGGGTCGCCGAGGGAAGACTGACGAGCGGGGTCGCCGAGGGAAGGCTGGCGAGCGGGGTCGCCGACGGGAGGCTGGCGAGCGGGGTTGCCGACAGGAGGCTGAACGGGGGCGGTGAGGTCCGCGGCGGCGGGAGGTGGCAGCGGCTTTGAGAGACGCAGGGCGAGCCCGTTGAGCAAGCGGATAAGCGCGTCGAAATCCACGGGAACGGCCTCCGCGTCCGCGTGGGAAGGTTGGGTTAAAAATGTGGCAAAGCAGTGCAAAACTTTGGGTAGCTTTTCAGATGATCCATTAGTGTTTAAGGTGTAGACATTTTGAAGAGTTAAATAAATTCTGTGACTCTCAAGGATCTGATAGCTTTGGTGCTATTCACCAAGCCACTGTGCCAGTGGGTAGCATCAAAAGTCATCATCTGAATGGACATAACACATAAATTGACCATTCTGAAGCATTCTACTATCAAGTGCCCTGGTCTGGTGAAAGAAAGGTCAAACTACTGTAGATACAATTATTTTGTAATTACTGTGTTTGCAAGGGATCAAGAAAAGAACAAAAGAACACCTTGCCAGCTGTTTACCATGGACGGTTATGTTTTGCTTTTATGGCTATGTGGTAGATACTGCCTTCTGGAAAGTTTTGGTTGATGGATTATTTCAGTCCAGCAGTGACACTGAGGTGATTAAATTCCAGCAGCATTCTTATCCACTCATACCAGAACAACACACTAAGACACCACGACATCAGTGTCACTGCAGTGCTGAGAATGATCCATCATCTGAATAGTACCTGATCTGTGGTGGTCCTGTGGGAGTCCTGACTATTAGAGAACAGAGTAAAGGGAGCTAACAAAGTATATAGAAAAACAGATGGACTACATTCTGTAATTGTAGAACCACAAAGTGCTTCTATAATGAGGTGTACCTAATAAAGTGTTCAGTGGATGTAAGCCTTAAAAATCAGGAAATCTTGTACATTGCACATAAGTTGGAATTGCCTTCACAGTCCTCATACCTTTATTTAGAATATTGTGTATTGTATTTTGTATTTACCATTTATCAGGCTGCCTGATGCACGGTTACAGCAGGAGACGTTATATATAAGTCTTGCTTTTCGAGTGTAGTAGACCCATAATCTTCTTGTTGTAAACATTTATAACATGTTAGTTGTAAATGTTATAGATGTTGCTGTGTTCCATTATAACC
>JAJAGP010003846.1:0-63134 GCA_025084515.1 Ancistrus triradiatus | reverse complement strand
ATTTCACTTCTCAAATATCACTGTGTTCATCTGCTATATGATATATTTAACTCAAGTTGCTGATCTGAACAACCAATGATTTATAAAGAAAAATCATGAAAATTATCAGGGGTGCCCAAACTTTTTCATACGACTGTATTATTTTTTTAGATTATGACTCTCAGCAATGAGACTAAAGGTTTCCAAAGTACAGCAGTAAAACTAAATGTCCACTTTAGCAACATCACCCAAAGTGAAGCTTAGGCCCATCTGATTCTGACATGGGTTAACCGCAATCTTTATTTTTGAAATGGCATACTACCCAGGAGTTTGCTTCATACATCAGTGAAGTATGCACAGACTAGTATGTAAATATTCTATACTGTTGTGATTTACCAGGTTAGGTGTATTGTGGAATCCGTGATTCATTCTATGGGTAAAAAGGTTGAGATTGAAGTGTATTATGGGATCCAATGTGCTGAATTTTGGTACCTAGCCCTACATAGCACTAAAAGCCTCCGAACAAAGTTCCCCATTACTAGAGAATAACAAGATAATTTTAAAAAGTGATGCATGTTTTCATTCTTGTGAGGAAATATAAAATTTATTATACAGTAGTAGTTCGGTTCTGTTCCAGACCTCCAGAAAATCTTTACTGTATAAGGCATTATACGCCTTAATGAAGTTGTATTGTACAGGTGCTCCCTGATTTGATGGAGATATGTTCGGACAAATCCATCATAAGTTAAATGTATCGTGAACCGACGAGTTTAATATAGTCTGTATTGTATCATAGCAGAGCCTATTACACATTTAACACGTAGTAACCTACAGCCAAAATCATTAACACAAAGCTATTTTATAAAGTGTTAAAATCTCATCTATTTTAATGAGTAATGGATTGGAAGTGAAAAGTAAAAGCAAAACACTTACTCTATTGGAGAACTCTAGGGTGCTAGTTGCTAATGCTAACTGCTCAGCATGAAAGCCAAGAGGATTCAGTTCCTGATTTCCTTTCTGTTGGCTGTCATTGCAAACCATTTTAGGACCCATGGAGTGCACAGAGTACCGAGCAAACTAAAAGAACCAAGACATTTTTCTAGTCAAAATGCTTTGAGAACTGAATTTGACGAGTTTCAGGTAGTGAAGTACCACGGTATTATCAGTAGAACATGACAAGAAATGTTTAACGTCAAGGAAAAGGAAGTGAAAGAGCGTAAACGTGTGACTTCAGTAACCTGTGTAATAAATGCCTTATGACAGAAGATATGAAAACCAACAAGATCTTATGAAACACCCCATGGACTGGTGATTTTTTTCTGCATTTGCTGCTTTTAACTTTTAAGACAGTCTCCCTATAAACTGCCACAATTGGGCTGCTAACCATCAATTAGTCTCTGCACCTGCTGAATGCTGTAAATGTAAAATACAGCTATATCCTGCAAAATGTTATTGTGAATGTTTTGCCTTTTAAAACAGTTATTACTCATCCAAGCTGGATTCGTTGTCCTTTCCAAATGTTTTCATGTGCTGCCTGTTTAAAATGCATGCATGCTTTTCCGTTAGCAGGCATTCCATTCCGTCCACCATTCATATTACAGTCAAATTATTTTTAGCCTATGTTCTATCTGACTAATTTAACAACTTGAAGCACATTTTCCAAGCAAGACTGGATTTTCACATTCTGCATATGAATCACCTAACCTTGGCGCACATGTCATCTCGGTTCTATTTATATTTGACGAAAATTACTCTTAGGAGAATCTCACTACTCTTAATCTCTTTTACCACTTATCTACAATGTGAGAAGATACTGGTGCAAAATTCTCTAAACTTCCTCTGCATGTTTACGATTAGAAAATAAGATGAGATGATCACAGGGGCTAAATGGTGGAAGAATAATGAAGATTTCTGCCTGGTGTTAAGAATAGGTCTAAGCGCTGATCGTTTCCTTGCAAGTGAGTGATTTTATTGTTTTAAGTATAATGACTAACCCAGGGTGGTTTAATGTGGGAACCAGATCAGTCTGCTCTGTTCCATTTCATGATTACAACCCGAACATCTGCTGATTCTATTCACTTCAAATAACCAACTTGAGTCTATGAAGAGGTAAAACAGTTCTTGGAATATATAAAACTAAGTTCCATTTTTTTAATCAGCTGAAACGTGTATTTATTTTAAAATAGTTTGCATAGGTAAAAATAATCCACATGATTATGTGGAAGACAAATTATAATGAATAAATTCCTTTATGCAAGTGATGTTTCAGGTGTTAAATATGTGATTCTGTAAATGTACTTTTAATTTTAAAATGTTAAACATTAATAGTAAATTATAACCTTTGCCTTTATTTACTGTATTTTCTGTATGTGATATTTATATAGGAAGGTTATTTTTGATATAGTTTACAAATTTAAATATTGGTAATTTATATCTAATTCTTGCTTATCCCCAATTTGATCCTGACCCCGGACCTCAGAGTACATGCCCTACAATGTATTACCACCCTATCTAGGGTTGTTCCTGTCTTGTGCTGTGTGTCGCCGATTAGGCACTGGTTTTCCCATGACTCTGACAAGGATTAAGTGGATAAGACAATGAATGAAGGAAATGATCATTCTTATTTTTTCATCAAATGATTTAAATACGGTCTCCAGTTAAATGTGATAAACCACAGATCTTGCATCGAAGGGCTGTCCTCACATAATACTTCCCCTCATAATAGCTTCTGTGTACATCTTACATGTTTGATCGCAGCAATTAATAAACATTTAAATCTTGTTGCCTAATGACAGCATGTCCGTGTTACCCTGTTCCACCAAAAGTTCTAAGGGCAGGTTTGACATACAGAGCTGCAAAATAAATGCTTGTGTCCAGGTGTAGGGGGCATGAACAATGAGTAAGACTGTCTCATTTTCCCATCTTAGTGTTCCATGTCAGTAAAGCTCTTTACGTTGAGAACTCCATATGTAGGAAGTAGGCAGCAAGAGTACCCACTAGCTGCTGACACACAACAGATCAATATTCAAAATGTTTTCTCGCAGAGGTGCTCCGAAATTAAAGTTCATGTTGTGTTTCTACCTTTAAAAAAGGTGTCAAATGCAAACATTTTGCTCATATTTGACCTCTACAATCAACGGTTAGTGTAGGAGTTGGGTAGCAGTTAGTTTGGGACTGTGGTAGCCTAGTGGGTAAGGTACTGGACTCTGAACCAGAACACCTCTGCCAAGCTGCCACTGTTGGGTCCTTGAGCAAGGCCCTTAACCCACCATTGCTTGGATTGTAATACTGTATCAATTGTAAGTCGCTCTGGATAAGGGCGTCTGCTAAATGCTGTAAATGTAAATGTAAATGTTTAGTGCAAAAATGTGTAAGATGGAAGCACAAACAAGGATTCCAGTACAGCTATGTACTGTTTAACGACCATCTTACCATCTGTGAAACAGGACATTGATGGAAGTGGACATTGAGCAAACATTACCATAGCCACATGCAATGTTTTATGCTACTATAATGTAAATATAAAAGCTATCTTCACAAGACAACTGTGTGCAAGTGATGTCTAAAAACAAGTGAATCATGAGAGAATGAAACAACTGATACTATTGTTGGATGGAATACCGGTACTAAAATTGCAGTGATGGACAACATTACAAACAACACGAAAGATCAAATGGATGATAAACAGCACACAATTGTATTTAAATGGTTCAAACCCTTGGTTTTCTTCACATTCCACAAACCCAGACCCCTGTTCTTGAGTGGGCCACTGAACATGGGAGCCCCTGGTGAGGGACATTGGAACACACACAACACTTGGGTTTATCCTGTGGTAGGCACTTTCAGTTTTTCTCAGTCCCTAACCTGCAGCAGATTCTCCAGATCTATTCCGGAGCCAGAACCACCCAACGGTGGGACTCCTAACGAGTTCAAAATACAACTGAAACTCCATCTTGCCAGAGGCAGAATACGAACCGGGGTATTTTAGCGCATCGAACCAATGCATGGGCCCTGTCTCAGTTTTGCCCTCTCAAGGTTGACTTTTGCATATAACAGCTGGGTTACAGTGAGTTACTATACCTACCGGTGGATGTCTGTGGTAGCTGCGTTTGCTAAAAATCTCAGTGAATGCAGGTACACTGTTGGTCTACTGAGTAAGCTGAGTGTATATGAATATCTTACTCGGTGTCGCAGTCTCCATTGTCCTTGAAAGGTCAGATCATGTATCACTAATGCTACACTCCCAGTGAAACACTTTGCAAGTCAGTGAGTTTAAACATCACATCCACACACAACTCTGGAGTTGTGTTGCATTTGATAGTAAGGAAATACGGTATTGTGCAAAAAGTCTTAGGCCACCATTAGATTTGCTGTTTTAGCAATACTATAATGACCATATATAATTGCAAACTATTATTCGTCACTCTATAAAACTATTTTCCACTGATTATCATTCCAAAAAAAGTGGTTTCTTGTCTGCTACACTTCCGAAAAGGTAATTCCAGATCAAGCTTCAGACTGAAGAAGGGTCAACTTGGCATCCCAAGCACAAGGGGAGGTCACACTAAATACTTGCCACTGTAGCCTGAAGAAGCTGTTTTTTTTCTAGTTGTATTCTAATAAAGACAAAAGCAATTTGTCATGTTATATAGTCATTTATTGCAATATATTGTCATTATGCCATTGCTAAAACAATGGTATCACTAATATAATGGTAGCCTAAGACATTTACAGCATTTAGCAGACTGTGGGGGACTGTGGTGGCCTAGTGGATAAGGTACTGGACTCTGGACCAGAAGGTCCAGGGTTCAAATCCCACCTCTGCCAAGCTGCCACTGTTGGGTCCTTGAGCAAGACCCTTAACCCACAATTGCTTGGATTGTAAGACTGTATCAATTGTAAGTCGCTCTGGATAAGGGCGTCTGCTAAATGCTGTAAATGTAATATAATGGTAGCCTAAGACATTGCATGGTGCTATATTTTGTCACTGCTACACACCTTTTGTGACATAAATCTTAATTTTGAGTCACATCTCATTTTTCAGAAGGATTATGAACCCCACCCTTGTATTTATAACCTAATGTTTTAATAGCTCAGCAAATATTTTTAGTTTCTAGGGAATGGAGATGTTGCTCAGACTATAAACTCAATTTTTTTGCCTTCTGCTTTTGATGTGCTGTCCCCGCTTCTCTGTCTACCCTGGTTGCTTTGTTGTGTCTGTTGTTTGAAGTGGTAATGTATGCACCTGGTGATTTTGATGCTGAATGGAGTAGCCTCGCGGCTCCTTTATTCAATGATGATACTGTGATTTGTGCCCAGCAGGAAAGGCTTTCACAATTTGAGGGAAAGTGTTTTGTTTTATTTATTAAAAAAAAAAAAAAGTTTTAGGTCTGGTCTGAGGTTGTAATGGATTTATTGTATGGATAGCTGTGATGTGCTGTCATTCTGCTGAAATGTATTGAAGTTGCACTTTTCAGTGTCTCACCTCTATCTGCTGTGCGAGTGAGTCTGAGTATGTGTCTGGGGCTGTGAAAGTACACTCATTGACCCAAAAATAAATTTAAAAAATAAAATAAAATGCACCCAGATATAAATGTCGGATTGCTGCATGCAGTTCTGTCTCAGGCAGGTATGTAAATGGTTACAGGTGTGGTCTGATTAGACACTGGTCCTTGCCACAAATGGGCGTAAAAGTGCTTCCCTCGCTGCTCTATAAAAAGCCTCTCAGAGGCTACGCTTGTGTAATGTTCCTCTTGGAGAGATTGTTGACTGCTAGACATGCCTCTATGATGCGCTCGAAGACATTTTGCCCAGTTGACAGACTTTGAGAGGGGGTGCGTCATTGGACTGAGAAGCAGTATAGTCGTTTCGATGAATTCTGAACTAGCTGTTAGGTGTTGGGAGCTGTGGTTATGTGAGGGCGCACACACACACACACACACACACACGTGCGTGACAAACAGTCTCCGGATGGCCAAGACAGACCACCAGTAGAGAGGATTGTTTGATACACCGACAAGCAGCTCCCACAGTTTTGTTGTCCACCATCCAAACACAGTTGGCAACTTTACTACACACCCCTGTCTGTGCCTGGACCTTTTTCAGGCACTTTTGTTTTTGATCGCGGCACCCATTATGTATTCTGCCTTTGCCACCATCGCCTTTGTTTGCAGTTGTCATGAACGAGAAACCTGGGCTGCTATGGAATGGAACTGTATTGTCTTTAGCGACAAATCCAGGTTCTGTTTGGGATTCGATGGTTATGGTGAGATCTGGGAAGCCATCACATATGTCATTTGATCACAACTAGTAGTGATGCGAGGGACACTAACAGATCAGCGATATGTGCAGGACATCTTGCGACCACATGTTGCCTCTCATTGCAGGTCTTCCAACTGGCATTTTCAGCAGGATAATGCTTGCCCACACGCAGCAAGGGTTTCCCAGGAATGTCTTCACCATATTGCAACACTTTTTTGGCCTGCCCCTTCATACAGTTTATTGCCAGTTGAGCAACCCAACTGGGATGCCAGCTTCAGCAAACTATGAATGTGGAGGCCCAGCTGTGAGCAAATGTGTCATAGAGGCATGTCTAGCAGTCAGCGATCTCTCGCCAAGAGGTACTTACCCAAAAGTAGCCTCTGAGAGCTTTTTTTTATAGAGCAGTGGGGGAAGCTTCTTGTGGCAAAACCCAGTGTCTAATCAGACCACACCTGTAATCATTTACATATCTGCCTGCAACATAACTGCATGCCGAGCTTTCCAGCAATCCAACATTTCTGTCTGGGTGCTTTATTTATTTTTATGTTTTTTGTCAATGAGTTTATATACGTTACCTTGATATGGTTGGATGCTCATGTACCCTACATAGCTGCAAATTTTTTAAACAGCAATATTTGGCAGATTGCTTTCCACACAATGATTTTAAAAGAAATTAGTTCTCTTTACAGTACTGAGCAATGAAGTCCTCCACTGTCAAACAGGACTAACAGCCTGTAAAATTGGCCCATTTATTTTCGTTTGACTAAAAGCGGTATTAAAAGGTAATGGCTCATGTTCAGTGTTATTTTGTGCACGGAGAGCCTGTGCACCACAGAATTGATGAAATGATCAGTTTCAAAGGTAACAGCCACAAGGTAGCAATTATTTCTTATGTACAGTAAAAACTTGCTTTACAATCTGATCTGCTAACCCTAGGTCAGTATGATGGTATGTACCATGTGAAGGTAGAAAAATGTCGACTGCCAGCGATGTGACTGTACCGTTCATATAGCTTTCCTGTATTTTTTTTTCCCTTTAAATGAACAAGACTATGATTATTGAAGAGGATGGATGATTTCTCATTTATTTTGTGAAACTGAAGGCAAGCTCCACTGTGTTGAATTCCATGCAACACAAATTTATTTAAAATTACTGATTTGTGGATGAGTTGAAGTATTTAAGCATATAGACATGGTCAAGACAACATGCTGAATTTGAAACCGAGCGTGAGTATGGGGAAGAAATGTGATTTTTAAGTGATGTTTAACGTGGCATGGTGGTCTGAGCATTTAAGAAACTGCTGATATGCTGGGATTTTTGGAAACATCTTTCTCTAGTGTTGGTGAATGGTCCAAACAGAGATTGACAGTTCTCTGGGCAAAAGACTTGTTGATGCCAGAGGTCAGAGGAGAATGACCAGACTGGTTTGAGCTCATAGAAAAGAGACAGAAACTGAAATAACCACTTATTACAATCGATGCAGAAGCACATTTCTGAATGCACAGCACACCAAACTTGGAAAACGGATGGGCTACAGCCACAGAAGGCCACACTGGGTGCCCCTCCTGTTAGCTAAGAACAGGCAACTGAGGCTACAATTCACATGCATATCCTAGGTCACGTCTTTTTTCCATTCCACTGGTTTGGAGAGAACACAAAGTTCACTATTTCGATTTGATACCTCTGTCTGACAAATGTGAATCATGGAACTTCAAAATCCAAACATACTGCTACGTATACTAAATTACCACTGTTATGAGGTCAGTGGCTCACAGTCAGGAATTACCTGAGCCTCTGAGAAAAGCTTGACACTGAGTGACGAGTCTGGTGACAATAAAACAGACCAAGCAGAGGACAATATGGATACACTTGAACTTATGAGTGTAGTAACAGCCTTAATTATAAGTAAGTAATATTAATTAACACTTAAACATACCTGGCAGACAAATTCTAAAAAAAAAAACTCTAGAATTCATCATAAAATGTACTATAAGGCCCATCTATTTTAGTTCATATGATACAAAAAAATCGTTTTGTTGCCCCGTTTTGGCATTGCCTTATGTAGCACATACACCCTTATAACGCTGAACAAATATTGGCTCCTGTAGCTACTTCGACAGCTGTCATAAATCTCAGGTGAACCCTTGTACAGCTGCTCATGTGAGTTGGTTCAGGAGAGTGTCGTCTGTCATGTATAAATCCCGTTACAGAGCTACCATGAACAGCCTAACGAAAATAATGACTGGAGCAGAAAATTGGAATTGATGGCTTAGGCTTTCAGTATAATTATAGGCGAAGAGCCTTTCAATGCATAAATGGTAGTTATTGATTGATTGATTTGATTGATTTTTGTAGTAGTATCATTAGTAGTTTTTCTTATGAACAGTCACATTCACAGTGGAATGAATAGCTTTTAAAAGGCTACCCACATGGATTCACTGACATAGCACTTCGATGATGATGAAATGATCTTGTCTAATTCTGTTCCCGCTGAGGTTCTGGGATTTCTTCTCTGTGGACAATTCCAGCGCAAGCTGTCCATGGAGCATTTCATTTTGCTTCATTCAGCACAATTCTCTATGCCATTGTGGCAGATGGCTTATTTATATTATGCACTGCCTAGAATCAAGCAGCCAAATATGTTGCCTTAGTATCCTTATTAGCCTTTATTCTGAGGTGAGTAGGCATTTAACCATGAGACATTACTCAGCATTAGACAGCATTACTCAGCAAGTGTGTTTACTTTGGGTATGACATGGGTAGAAATAAAAAATAAAAAAAAGAGGAAAAAAGACGGATGGGTGAGATATAGAACAGGGGGAAAGTTGCCTGTGTTCATTAAAACAAGTGGCTACAAGTTAACAAGTGTGTGTGATGTAAAAATTGTTTCTCATACCATACAATTTCCATTCAGGTCAAATTATTAGACAAGTGCACAGAAAAAAACAGGTAGAAATACAAAGCCTATAAAACCAAAATGACATGTTGTGTTATCTGTTGACAATCAAATTCTGAGGAAATGCTTCACACTTTGTACTACTTTTTCTATAATAAAAAGTAGTGTGAAAATAAAATTCATACAAGAAACTCACAGAGCATCCTTAACCACATCCAGAAATATTGGAAAAATGAACAGGCTATAGGTCATGATAACCACTGGAATATTCAGAGTAGTTTTGGATTGAAAATCTACAAGCACAAACTTGTGAACTTTTAAAATGTCCATCATTTCATGCACAAATCAACATTTTGCCTGTTTGAGGAATAGGGCTGCAACTAACGATTATTTTAATAATCGATTAATCGGTCGATTATTTTTTCGATTAATCGGTGAATCGGATTTAAAAAAAAAAACATTTCCATGTCTTTATTCAGAAATATAACATTGAATAACAGAGCAAATAAGTGATAATTGAATAATAATAAATTAAATGTATTAATAAATTAAAATAACAAATTACATAATAGTGTGTATACTTGTATTTATTCTGTTTCTTCCTTCTTGGTGCCGTAACAAGATAATTTCCCCCTGTGGGATAATAAAAGGCTATCTTATCTTCTAATAAAGAGAAATAAATGACATCTCTGATGGCAAAAACCCCCCACCCACACTACATACAACTCATTCATGCTCTTCTTAGGAACTTTGCATGCAATGCAAAAATGTAAGCATGTCAACATGCTCCTGCCGAAAGCTGGTTCTCTTTTTAGAGACTATATTTCCTGCCACAGAAAATAGAAGCTCAGACATTGTTGAAGCACCAGGAATGCATAAATAGGACTTGGCTAGCCTGGCCAATATAGGATATCTGTCTCTGCTAACTCACTGTCATTATCCAGCTAACAAGCAAAAACAGCATCAACCCAGCTGTGCCCGTTCGCATAGTCTCAGTGCGCCGTTACGTTTCCTCACCTCAAAACGGAACAAACTCGGGATATTGTAACAGAACATCGGTGAACATGTTTCCGTTTCGAGGGCTGTATCAGCACAGGGGTGCTCCGGTCCCAGGTCAGATCACTTTTGCAAAGCTTGCATGTTACACATTGTTTAGTTGTGTGAAGCGTGAAGTGTTGAGGTCTTAAGCTGAACCTTCTTCTCTGCGTCGGTCATGTTTCATTTGTAGAATTTAACGCCAACTTACTTTGAATGCTCCGCGTCCGCGCCGGCTCCGCCTCGCTCTGTTCAATCGCTCGTTTTTTTCCCGCCGTTGACGAAGTGCCGCAAGTAACGTAAGCGGATATGATAAGGCGGGGGACACATAAATCATGTGACACAACGAATCGATAATGAAATTCTTTGTCGACACTTTTAATAATCGATTATTATCGATTTTATCGATTCGTTGTTGCAGCCCTATTGAGGCATTGTGCTTTTCACAAGAAGCTTTAATGTGTAACAAAGGTGCATTGAGGGAACACTGAAAAACACTGAAGGATTCTGGCTTGTTTGTACTGTGAAAATAAATAAAAACACACTCGGCTGTATAAATATACAATATACATTTTATTTGCAGGAATAAATTCAAATTCTAACACTAGTCTCATTTACTTGTTGTAGTTATGTATTTAAGTTAATGATGATGACTTTTGGTGTATTTGACATTATCAATATTTATCCAAACATAATCTCCATGTTTTGATAAGTGATTGATGTTTATCACCAGTAGATGTGGTGAACGAAATGATACAGAGAAGAAGGTCTTCAGTTTCACTCGCATGTAAAAATTTTTCTCAAGATCAGCTCTGTGTAATCTTCCTGTTTAAACTCGGACGGGAATCAGTGACGGCTTGTGGTCTGGTCAAAATCATTCCTGCCTTGGTGCTTGACGGTCAACTACACTGTGATGCAGGTTGTAAATTCTGTTGCAATTATTGTCCATTTGCTGAGTGTTGGTACACAAGTGGGTGGCAGTTCTAGGGAGTTTCATTTCTGCATCCTCCTCTCTTTGGCAGTGAGTGGTGCACAGCTTGCAATGCCCCCTCCTCTCCAACTATGCTGTAATCACTGTGCAAATGACTCCAGGAAAGCTACTCTCGCATGGCAACTCCCAGACACTCACACGCCTTCATAAAAACCTGGAGAGGATATAAAATTGTATGCGAAAGCAATTTGTTTTTAAATAGAGATACTGAATAGCATATTGTGGGTTCATTTCCTTTCTTGCTGGTTTCCAGAACAGCAGTCTGAGGTTGAATGTGCGGATTTATGTACACTATATTATTTAACTGGGTTTGGGAATCGGTTGAACTAACACGTACATAACTTTGTAGATGTTCAGTAAATGACTTAGTGCCACTTACTTTATCAGAGCATGTAACAGGGCAATTCAAGTAATTAAATGTCTTTGTAGTGCTTGCTCTGGGTCCTAATTAGTCGATGATCAAATGGATCTTCTTAGTCAGAGTCTCTGCTGCTCCTTGGACGAGAGAATGTTGCAGCCACTGTGCATCACATAGAAAATGTTAAAGACTTGATTTTTTTTTTTTTTACCCTTTAGTTTATTTAAAAGGGAAAACATATAGTACTGCACTAAAGTCTTAAGACACCGTTAGATTAGTTGTTTTAGCAATGCTATAATGACCATATATAACATTGACGACAACTGGACCAAAAAGTTTCAAACCTGGATTCATCACTCCATAAAACTCTTTTCTACTGATCCTCATTCCAGTCTTTGTGAGCTTCAGCACATCTTCGCCTTTTCACCCTCCACCTTCTGAAAAAGTGGTTTCTTTGCTGCCACCATTCCTGATCAAGCTTTTTTGGATTGTAGAAGGGCATCTCAACTTGGCATCTCGATGAAGCTGCCTTATACTGCTATGCTCAAGTGTAAGGGGAGATTACATTAAATGCTTGCAACTGAGGCCTATAGAAACGTTTTTCTATTTACTTCAGTTTTTTAATGCTGAATACAAATTTATTGTATGTTCTGGTTGGGTTCTAATAAAGAGACAGAAATAATTATATATGCTCATTATACCATTGCTAAAACAATGACATATCTAATCTAATGGTGACCTAAGACAACGGTGGCAAAAGTTGTGGAATTACTTGTGTTGTGTTGACATAGGAATCCTCCGGGTATCCTTTGTTACCACGTCACTCACTTGGTCTCTGGAGCTCTGAGGCGACAGCACTAACCACTGTGGCACCCAGCACTGCTTACAGAAAATGGAAATGGATCAGTGTGGCTCTTGATTTATCCCTGATTAAAGGGATAATTTTTGTAATGCAGCCCAGCCTAAGGTTTAGCAGATGTATTCTCTAAAATCACTACTTGTTAAAGTAGTGGATAAAAAACCCTGAAGAACCAAAGACAAGCACCCCACCACTACTTCTGTGAACTGCTATGGGTCTGCAGTTGTACACCTCTGGATTAAGGTACTTAAGCTAGAGTATGGATTGGTACCCTACATAATGGATTGGAAGGAACAACAGTGTGTTTGCAGCCAGCCTGCTAAGCTGATCTTAGACAAGTGTCTAGTTCTGTGTGACTATGTTATTAGAAGAGACTTTTAATCAATAAGCCATTAGGAACCAGATGAGAATACTCAGAACAGTAAAGCCTCAGTTTTTATGTCACTTTGTAACTTTCTCTATTCCTCTGCCTTTCTCATGTCAGTCTGGACAGCCTCTAAATGCATGCAATGCCCCCCTCATTGATGCACATCTCAGCCCCAGGTCTTTCAAACCTGGCACTGAGTCGTAAAATGAGATTTCAGTCTGTTGTAATTGTTCTGCCTCAGTCGTCTACCTGTTAAGGATGGTGATTTTCCCCTGTCTTTTGCCTTTTCAGCAATTGAAATTTCAGATCAATACAGTTGTACACTGTGTGAGGCAAAGTGTGATTAGCTTAATTAAATGTGTATTAGGATGGCAGGGGTGGTTCTGATCTGTAGATCTGCATAAAGTGAGAAAGGTGAGAAACTTGGTTTTGAAAGATTTAACCCTTTTTTTTATCCCAAGTGTATCCCTTGTATTAATGTTTAAAAAAATTGCCTGGCATTGATCAACACACACTTCTATAGAGCTGGCCAAAATGATTAACACAAAGCTTATTTTATAATGGATTGAAAGTGAAAAGTAAAAGCAACACTTATTCTATTGAAGAACTCTGGGTGATAGCATAGCTGCTTAGCTAACTGCAGCCTGTGTTCTGGAGCATTTAATTCCTGGTTTTCTTTGTTGGCTCTTATAAACTAACCTTTTTAGAACCCGTGGAGACTTATTTGCACTAAGAATACTCTACTGTAGATGTAAAAAATAAAGAAAAACTCGATGGTCAGTCTTCTCTGAGGGCTATTGTGAACCTGAATCACTATGTACTGAATCATGAATCATAAATCTAATTTCTTAGATCTGCATAAAACTGTGAGAAACCATGTTTTTAGATCGATCTGTGTGTGTGTGTGTGTGTGTGTGTGTGTGTGTGTGTGTGTGTGTGTGTGTGTGTGTGTGTGTGTGTGTATATATATATATATATATATATACACACATAATATAGTTTCTCTTTTTTTTTTTTTTTGCAGATCTAAGAATGATTCAGTACATAGAAATTCAGGTTCACCATAGCCCTCAGAGAAGATTGTGACCATCGAGTTTTTCTTTATTCTTTACATCTACAGTAGAGTATTCTTGGTGCAAATAAGTCTCCACGGGTCCTAAAAAGGTTAGTTTATAAGAGCCAATCGAAAGCAAAACAGGAATTAAATGCTCCAGAACACAGGCTGCAGTTAGCTAAGTAGCTATGCTAGCAGTTCTTCAGTAGAATGTGTTGCTTTTACTTTTCACTGTCAATCCATTATAAAATAAGCTTTGTGTTAATGATATTGGCCAGCTTTAGGTTAATGTATTTTAAACACTAACTTGTCATTACTACAGTATAATGTCTGCTCTACCAAACATTTGTTAAACTCATCAGTTCATGATGTATTTAACTTGATGGATTTCTCAGAATGTATCCCTTTCACAATTCCCCTACCACTGTATTAGGAGTATAAGTAAGCTATTACCATTGACTGTATACATTATGGATGGTATGTCATCGTTGACACCCATTGTGAATTTTTGAAGCCACCAAGATGACCGCCTGGGCGCTGACGTATTGGGTGTGCTTATGCAGTAGATGCAAATTGCATCCAGAAGAAGGGCAGTAGAGACTGTAGGCAGGATGTAATCTCCACCCAAACTCCAAAACACACTCAGGGTACCCCCACCTCTTGATTTTAGGCCGGGGACACGCATTGTGACTGACTGCACTTTTCACAGGAACATGGACTGTGCATCAGAATGTCATGAACTACACTGCTAGCCAATGACTGGTCAAATGACTGCTATTAAGAAGGAAGTTAAGAAGTTAAAGTCAGGCATATGTTGTGTGGTTTTAGCCTGATTTGGTTGTAGCTGAGGGAAGATCGGTCCGAACTTTGGCTCTGCTGATGTTTGCCATGCAGTGTAAGAACGGAAGTGATGCCTGACTAACTGCCCGAAGTCTGAGTCACAGACTGCATACAGAGCGAGTTGAATGTTTTGGATAAACCTACACACGTGTGCTTAAGTTGTATCTTAGCTCCAGCTCTCTCTGTAAAATGGACAAACTGTATTCCCCACGTCTTCCCAGCTTCTCCTTTTCTTGTTGAATTGCAGCGCACAGCGTGGGACAGGTTAGCCAACTATGCCCTTTATCCACATTTTGATATACATTGCACCATATTCTGCTTAATCGAGTGCTTGTATGTAAACAGAACTCTTGTCTAGGAGCTGCGTTTCACATGCAGTATTGTCAGTCGGACCAACTATTTTTTGTAGTGTCAGCATATAAATCACAGGCTTTGTCCTTCCACGATGAGTGACTCAAATGTGCAGTATGAGGTATCACCAAAGAACAAAGAATTCTAAAATCACTATGTATGCCTGGTTTAAGAGCACGTTCACGTCCTGTGATCATCAGAATGAGCTGTCAATCAACACAGCCATAGCTGTCAATCACCTAATCGCCACACCCCTTTAAGTATCACCAAATAACTTTCATGAAACCCATTCATTGTAAAGAAAAATCCTGAGAGAGATGCTAACGTGATGATAGCTTACAGAATTGACAGAATACAGTTGCCAGGAAAAATTGTCGCATGTGTAATTTGAAATAAAAACTTGCCGTTGAGTCGTTCACTTGCATGGAAGTGGGCAGGGATTAAAGTTGTACTGCAGCCAGTCAGTAGAGGGCATCAGACATGTAGTGGCTTTTCATGTCATTCAGTTCATATATATATATATATATATATATATATATAATGTATGCATATATATGAACTGAATCCGTTGTTGGGATGGTTGAGATCTTTCACTATCTTCCGAGTCTTGATCCTGTTGTTACCAAACCAGGCTATGATGCTTCGAAACCAGTTGCTGTCTGGTGCAGGTGTCAAAGTTTTTTAACATTGTAGAGGGCAGTTTAAGATTGGATAGTAAAATTGGATTGTAAGATTTTATGCGTTGTCACTTTGGGTATGGGGGTCAGCTAAATGTAAATGTGTCTGCAAAATAATACCATCACATTCCATTCTGGTGCATTTCAATGAATCATGGCAGTTTTACTTTGCCTTCCACTTAAATAATGGCTTTCAGCACAAATCCGTTCTCAACATTTCAGCATATCCAATCAGACTAAGAACCAACTCTTTCTAATGCTGCATCATTTGTAAGGACTCTAGCTAATAAGCAACTTAAAGTCAAAGGTGGAACGATGGCTCAGTGGGTAGCACTGTCTCCTCACAGCAAAAAGGTCCTGGGTTTGAGTGGAGTGGTTTGGGTCCTTTGTGTGGAGTCTGCATGTTCTCTCCATGTTTGCATGAGTTTACTGCCGGTGCTCCAATTTCCTCCTACAGTGCAAAGACATGCATGTTAGGTTACTTGATTGCACTAAAGTGGCCTGAGTGTGTGTAAGTGTGTGCGCCCTGTCTAGGGTTGTTCCTGCCTTGCGCCCTATGCTGCTGGCAAGACACCGGCTCTCCAGCAACTTTGTAAAGGATTAAGTGGATAAGAAAATGAATTAATGAATGAAACATCTGCACTGTAAAACATCAAGCAAAAAATGCAATCAAGCACCTTCATAACCATCGGGCTTGGTGAAGATGAAACCAAAATAGAACTTTTTGTTAAAACCTCAACTCGTCGTGTTTGGAGGAAGAAGAATTCTGAGTTGTGCCATACCTACTGTGAAGCATGGGGGTGGAAACATCATGCTTTGGGGTTGTTTTTCTGCAAGGGGACAAGACGACTGATCTGTGTTCAACGAAGAATGAACGGGGCCATGTATCGTGAGATTTTAAGCCAAAACCTCCTTCCATCAGTGAGAGCATTGAAGATGGAACATGGCTGGGTCTTCCAGCATGAACAATGATCCCAAACACACTGCTCGGGCAATGAAGGAGTGGCTCCGTAAAAAGCATTTCAAGGTCATGGAGTGGCCTAGCCAGTCTCCAGACCTCAATCTCATAGAAAATTGGTGGGAGGGATTTTGAAAAGTTCGTGTTGCCCAGCGGGACAGCCCCAAAAAAACATCCCACTGCTCTAGAGGAGATCTGCATGGAGGAATGTGCCAAAAATACCAGCTATAGTGTGTGCCAACCTGTGAAGACTTACAGGAAACATTTGACCTCTGTTATTGCCAACAAAGGTTATGTTACAAAGTGTTGAGTTGAACTTTTGTTATTGACCAAATACTTATTTTCCACCATGATTTACAATTCAATTCTTTAAAAATCCTAGAATGTGATTTCCTGGAATTGTTTTCTCATTTTGTCTCTTATAAAATTACAGACCTCTCTCATTTTTCTAAGTAGGAGAACTTGCACAATCAGTGGCTGGCAACTAAATACTTTTTTACCCCACTGTATCTGTGTATTACTTTAACTTTCAGAAGCATATTTTTGAATGTCCATTTTTAAATTGTACAATAAGCTTTGCATAGAGAGAATACAATAGCAAGGGAAAACCCCCAAATGTTACACACACACAGAATGCACATAGGCACAAACAAAAAAATGCTTTATTTATTGCTATATATAAATCTTTTGCAGTTGCTTTTATTGCCCAAAATTAGTTTCAATGTTTGATCATTGGATTTGACAATCATTGAGGTTCTTTGAAAAATCTGTTCAGCACAGGATGAAAGAGTAAAATAATGAATTTGATATGTAGACTTTGGATGATTTAACATGGAATCCTTCATAGTGCAGATTTGCCAAAGGCTTGGTTTTACTTCAAAGCCCCAGCTGTCAGCCTGGAAGGGTGCTGTTGATATCTGACTTTGAGTGCCCTACAAATATTGATCAAAGCGCAATATTTTACAGAACATGGAAAAGGATTGACAATCATCTAATTAGCCCACAGATCCACTTATTAATGCAGTGGGTATTATTTCCATTGTTGTTTAGGTTGAGCACAAGGTAATTTTACTTGCCATCCTTTAGACTACCTTTGTTTGGGACGTGTACACATGGGTATACATTTTAGTCACATATATACATGTCTTTTCCCTTGATAATTACTGTGATTTGAATTCAGACTGCAGCTCTGAGTTGCTGCTGTGTTCCTTGGTGAATGTGCCTTTGCTGATCAGTATCATGGTTTAGAGGACACCAGTGAGGCAGCAGTACAAGCAGTACTGCTTATAGCCTGTTTCAAGCATAGGCACAAATGGGGAAATGATTCATCTGCACTGCATTTTGAATGGAGAAGTAACAATAATAACAGGGATAAAAGACAGCAAATTACAATGACATGAAATAGTGTTTACATTATAACTTATAATTTAGTGTTGCACCGATACAGTATATAACGTATAACATATCGGCAATAGAGAGAGCTGATACCATGAAGTGGTTACTGATGCACATGAGCGCCATTAGATGAAGCTTAACCGAAGCCAACAGCATGTCCACAGTGTGGCATTATTTCTCACTTGAGACAAGCAGTAGCAAAATGCCTATTGCAGAATCTGTAATGCCAGTATTTTGGGGGGTGGCCACTTCATTAGCTACACCATGGAATGCCAGGTAAGATGGGGGTATTCTTTATTCAGCACCTGCAAATCCTTAAAGTTAAGACCTCTCTGAATTTGGTGTTTAGGCTATGTGTTTCAGTCCCTGTGTGTGGGCCCTCCTTCCTTGTACTTTCAGCTGTCAGCCTCCTGATTAAAATATCTTCCAGCGTGCCTATTTTCAGGACTATACTGTAAATCAGATCTGAATTACACAAATGCTCTTCTGGATGAATGAGCAAAAATTCCCACAGACAAACTCAAATTTTAAATAAAGTCTTTTCAGAAGAGTAGAAGCTTTTCTAGATGCAAAGGAGGACCAATTCCATATTAATGCCTATTGATTTAGAATGAGATTTCGAAAGCTCCAGTAGGTGTGTATTCTTTTGGTGTGCGTGTGTGCATGTACGCTATATACACTCAGCACGCACACACCATGCATTTACATAAGTTTGCTGATGCCCTCCTGATGCTTTGAAAGGAGGAGTGGCATGTCCTCAGAACCTAGGAAAGCCAGTCATGCCAGTTTTCCATGTTAGGATTAGGACCACTTAATAAGAAGTGCTGACTGATCCATCGCCCAAACTCTCTATCCAGTGCTGGTCCCACACTGAGCTACCACACATTTGAAGTACCATCTGATGTGTGGCCAGTAGATAATCAAATAATTTTCAGGTAACATTGATAACTGAGGCATCTCTCTAGCTCACTGACCGTGGGGTGAGTCCCAGAGTTGTCCTGCATGCTGCCTCAAAGACCCCTGCAAGCCCTTGATGGACTGGCATCTTACCAGGCCATACTTGCATCTACACCCTGTGTTCTGATAGATAGGCACAAGACTCCCATCATAACCCAGAACAGGAAAAATGGGAAGAATATAAATAATTTTCAATTTTCATCATAGGTACACTTCAACTATGAGAGACAAAATGAGAAAAAAAAATCCAGGAAATCACACTGTAGGTTAGTAAATTATAGTAAATTATGGTGGAAAATAAGTAGTTGGTCACCCACAAACAAGCAAGATTTGTGGCTCTCACAGACCTGTAACTTCTTCTTTAAGAAGCTCTTCTGTCCTCCACTCTTTTACCTGTATTAATGGCACCTGTTTGATGTCGTTATGTGTATAAAAGACACCTGTCCACAGCCTCAAACAGTCAGACTCCAAACTCGATCATGACCAAGACCAAAGAGCTGTCGAAAGACACCAGAAAGAAAATTGTAGACGTGCACCAGGCTGGGAAGAGTGAATCTACAATAGGCAAGCAGGTTGGTGTGAATAAATCAACTGTGGGAGCAATCGTAAGAAAATGGAAGACATACCAAGACCATTGATAATCTCCCTCGACCTGGGGCCCCACGCAAGATCTCATCCCGAGGGGTCAAAATGATCATGAACGGTGAGCAAAAATCCCAGAACTACACGGAGGGACATGATGAATGACCTGCAGAGAGCTAGGACCAGTAACAAAGTAGGAAAGGCTACCATCAGTAACACACTACGCCGAGAGGGACTCAGATCCTGCAGTGCCAGGCGTGTCCCCCTGCTTAAGCCAGTACATGTCCAGGCCCGTCTGAAGTTTGTCAGAGAGCATATGGATGATCCAGAAGAGGTTTGGGAGAATATCATGTGGTCAGATGAAACCAAAATAGACCTTTTTGGTAAAAACTTCACTCATCGTGTTTGGAGGAAGAAGAATGCTGAGTTGCAGCCCAAGAACACCATACCTGCTTGAAGCATGGGGGTGGAAACATCATGCTTTGGGGCTGTTTTTCTGCAAGGGGATGACTGATCCGAGGGAAAAATGAATGGGGCCATGTATTGTGAGATTTTAAGTCAAAACCTTCTTCCATAAGTGAGAGCATTGAAGATGGAACATGGCTGGGTCTTCCAGCATGTACCCATGTACCAGCATGTACCTAGTGTACCTATGATGAAAATTACAGACACCTCTCATCTTTCTAAGTAGGAGAACTTGCACAATCAGTGGCTGACTAAATACTTTTCGAGCCAGTGTGTGTGTATATGTATGTATGCATGCGCGTGTGTGTGTGTGTGTGTGTGTGTGTGTGTGTGTGTGTGTGTGTGTATATACACAGGGTGGCAGTCCATCACAGGTCACATGCACACACTGGGACAATTTAGAGACACAAACTGACTTTTGGAATGTGGGAGGAAAAGTGAATACCTATAGAAAACGCACACAGTCATGGGATGAATGTGCAAACTCCACAGAGGCTGTGACCAGGCTGAAACTCGAACCTGGGTCTCTGGATCTGTGAGGTGGCACTGCACCGCTCTACTATATTTCAGTATCTATATATGCAGATAAGTAGCACACGCTACAAGTGTCAAGCAACTTTGAATCAATTAATAAATTAATCACATATTTAGCCTCTGGCTCCTTTAAACTATTTCTCCTATCACATATTACAGTGTATTGATTTACATGGTACTTAGTTACTGCCCAAAAGCAATTTTCAGATTAGAGATAAGCCCACAAAGTGAGGAGATGATACTGAGAATACTCGTATCTCTTTCGTAGTGGCAGAGGTAGTTCTGTACGTGCTCTGAAAGTCATATGCAGGTTGTCCATGTGGGCAGAGCTTTCCCAAAACACAGATGTGTCTCAGGTTTTCATGATTCGGATATTGACCTTTCATTGCTGCTGCTTTGCTCAGAATCCCTAAGCAGAGACACTGCAATATGTGGCATGCACAGTATCTCACCATAAAAGGAATGTTTAGACTGATGTACACACAAGCCGTAGAATGCAATTTCAGTTTTTAATTGTTTTAAAAGTATTTACAGCCATATTTATTATACACACCCAATGAATCATTCTGTCTCTAAATTGGAATGTGAGAGGAAATGAGAATACCTAGAGAAAATGCACACAGTCATGGGATGAGCGTGCAAACTCCACACAGGCAACGACCAGGCTAGGACTGAATCGTGGGTCTCTGGATCTGTGAGGTGGCACTCCATCACTGTTTCAGTATCTATATATGCAGATAAGCAGTGTCTAACAACTTGAAATATTTGAATAAATTTAATCACATATTTAGCCTCTGGCTACTAGAAACTATTTCCCCTATCACATATTACAGTGTATTGATTGCATGGTACTTAGTTACTGCCCAAGAGCAATTTTCAGATTAGAGTTAAGCCCACATTGTGAAGCTTTAACACAGTGAATACTTGTATCTGTTTCGTAACAGCAGAGGTAAACATTTAAAGTATACATGAAACTAAAAGATCAGAAAAAAAATCACCTTTACAATAGAGTTATTACAAATGACTTGTCTTAAATTTGTACTGTGTAACAGCATTTATTGCTTTCAACCTGTTTTCTCAAAATTGTACTTCTTCACAAAATTGGTTTAACATTTTTAACCAGCTCCCTGAGAGAAAAAGAACATTTGCTCTCCAAAAATTACACCTTTAATCCCCACATCTTTTCAGTGACTGATGCTCAAACATACCTCATTCATTTCCCTTGCAGCTCCCCACACACATTTTGGGTTCCAACATTTTAAGGAAACCTTGTGACTTAGAACTATATGCTCTTGGAGATGCATACAATATAATCTGGTGTATGACAAACCTGTGTATATGACTGTGTTGAGGACATTTCTTTAACCCGAATGTGTTATGCAGCTGTGCACTCTGAGTGTGTGTGTATGAAATGGAGCAAAACTGACCATGGAGAAACCAGTCAATAAATATTAAAATAACTGTCAATAAATATTAAGCCAGCTAACCCTAATGATCAAGCAGAGCCACCCCATCAAACAGGAAGACCAAAGTGCAACACCAGACAGATATGAATTATACAATATTAACGCCTCAGAATAATAATGTCAAAAAAAAAAAAAAGCCTTCAAACTATTATGCCACTGGCTGTTGCACCTTTTAACTGGCTGTTGCTCTGAGGAGAACTTTTGTTCTTTGTGCTCTTGTTTACTTTTAGCTATAGTTAAGTTCACAGAGCATCTTGGATTCTTTGTTTCAGACCATTTGACGTTATCTGTACTTGAGGTTAGGATTTTGATGACTGATTAAAATTCAGTCTTCTAAAAACTTTTGTTTCTTTAGTGCGTTAACATATTTCGTAAATAAATGCAAAGGGTCTATAAATATGTAGTGTTATGTCATGATTTCAGTATCACTAGAATAAATTGTGGTGTTTGCCATTGATGTTGTGCTGCCATGCTAAGGATTTCTGGGATCATGGGCATCATTTAGCAGTATGCTCCATCTCCCACTGGTCATTAAAGCTTTGCTGGCATTCTTCTATACAGAGCATCCCACTACCCCCATCTGGCACTTTCAATCTGGACCTAAAGTTGTCTCCAAGTGCAATTAGCCATATAAAACCCTAAACAGCCACATGAGTTTTGTTGGTGTGTAAACTCTATCAAAGTGGTCTCAGTATTTGTGCCCATGTCGTACTTTCCATCCATCACTAGTTACTGTACGTGTAGGAAAAGTAATTTTCTTTTAATTGAACACTTTTGAGGAATATGTTTTATCCCACCTGCAGAATTGCCAATGCCATTTAGTTAAGTGATGATTATGCACGTTTATTACATAACTGACACCACATTTAATTATTTATAAAATGGGATGGTTTTATAACAGAAAAATAATCAACAGATTATTTTTATTCATCAAATGTGTACACAGACTTTTGGGCCTCATTTTCTTTCAAATATAATAAAATGTTTTTTCATTACAAATCATGTAATGAATTAATATCAATAAGCAAAAAGGGGAACATAAATGTGAATAAATTCTACCCATAATGATATTTACCCATTTTTCGTTGTTTATTACAATGTCCATAAATACATAAGTACATTTGTTCCACACCGTCATAAATGAACTAGTAATATTCAGTTGTTTTCCATTTATAGTTTAATTTAATGTTGTCCACAAAACAAGACTCAATTATCAATTAGAGCAGTTATAAACAGTCAATTCTACACCAGTGTCCATTCTTCTTCTTATGTTCTTATTCTTCATGTTCACAATAACGCCTGGGTGGCACAGTGGCTCGGTGAGTAGCTTATGCTTTAGTCCCAAATATAAACAACCAAAAATGTGATTCATCATGATTAATTAGATAAGCTTGGTGTGATTAAATATTTAAATTGTTTCAATGCACTAACAAACACACAGGAGTCCAATATAACAGAATGGCTTGACAATATGCCCAGATATGAGATAACAGCTTGAGCATGCTCTTTATAGTTTCTTTAAAGTTCCTAATTAAATGACTAGTTTGCATCATTCTGGGAATCACTGTCCTGTTTTTGTATGCGTTTGTATGTGTGTAGTAAATTATTACAAATTAGTACCGTATTTTTCGGACCATAAGGCGCACTTAAAATTCTTTAACTTTCTCAAAAATCGACAGTGCGCCTTTCAATGCGGTGCGTCTAATGTATGTATTAATTCTGGTTGTGCTTTCTGACCTAGAACCGATTGTAGATGGTACACGGCGCTCATAAATCTGTCAAAATGTTTTAGCACGGCCTTGGTAAGTTATGAAGCTTACGGCCACCGTAGTGCGCAGCATAGCGGAGTAATACGGTATGTGCTTCAGCATTAGGGTACGTGCATTCATTCATTCATTCAACGCTCAACTCAACGCTATCGGTCACGCAGTACAACATGGACATAGAGCAGCTGCGAGAGAATTCAACATTAACGAATCAATGATACAGAAGTGGAGGAAGCAAGAAGACGCCCTGCGCCAGGTAAAGACCAAACTGAGCTTCCGGCGGAACTTAAGAGTTTTGTTAATTTCATGCGCCTTATAACCCGGTGCGCTTTATGTATGAACATAGATCCGTTAGCAGTCGATCATTGATATTGCGCCTTATAACCCGGTGCGCTTTATGGTCCGAAAAATACGGTACATGCATTTTGTTAATGCTCATATGGTTATGTAATGCTTTAAAGCATTCAAGAATGACAGTTTGTGCGATTAAATGTGTATATAAATAGGATTGAACTAATGTGATTCACTGTGATTAATAAAATTAGTGCGGTTAAATATCTTAGTCATTTGATGGCACTAGAAATAATACAACTTTATTATCAAGTGAGGTAATCCATGAAATATGACTGGAAATTATTCTTGAGATGACTGAATCTTTTCCTCCGTGTGTGGCATACATTTCAGCCTGCAGTGGTAGATCACAGGGGAGACGGTACTTTTTTTATTGTATTTCCCTTTTCTACTGACAGTTCTCATTAGATGCTGCCAGAATAGTTTGGATCGCCCTTTATGTACGGTAGTGACGGATCCCTCTGTGATCTCTGCCCTCAATATCCTGCTCACTTGACTCGGCTGCCATCATCATTACCACAGGGACAGTTTCCCATGTCTGTCAGGAAAGAGAATTGTTTCCCTGTTCTGATGGATTTATATCCAGTCTTGATTTTATTAGAGTAAGAATAGTGTAAGTCAAGCTAATGTTCCGTTGGGAAGAGCAAATATTGGATGTTTACTATTCTTATGATTTTAGATTATTATTTTTAATATATTGGCATGAATATGATGTGGTGTAATGCTTATATTATGTTGCTAAGATACTTTTATATTGTTTTATTTGACAATTCCATCTATGGGTATTGTGTGTGAGGTCGGCATGATGGTGCTTGTTTAGTACAGTTTCCTCACAGATCCGAGATCCCCAGTTTGATCCTGAGGGCGAACTACACCTGTGATTAGTTTGAATGTTCTCCCTGTGTCTGTGGGTTTACTCTGGGTACTCTGGTTCCCTCCCATGTTCCTAAGACATGCATTAGGTTGATTGGTTACTCTAAATTTGCCCATGACTAATGTTTTGAAAAATATAGCCATTGATGCTGATGTGATTTTAAATCAAACTAATAATGAAACAATTATTATTTGTACAGTTATTCTAATAGGAGGAGAGGGGGAAATGCTTTTTGTCATAGCCAAGCATTCTACTAATGCCATAAATGACACACTTCGTTTGACATCGAGATTTGAGCTTGAGGTTCACTGTAAAAGGTTAACCTTCATGTTCTGTTCACTAGTGCAAGGACTTCTTATTAGCCCATGTAATTGGTTCATTTTAATGGAGTCTGCTTTAAAATAAAAACCCACTGCATGGGTAATTTCAATTGTCATCAGTATTAAAATGATATATGTGGACACATTTCCTTCACATGTGTGCGTCTTTACACTTATGAAAGTTTAGATGAAAAATATCATTCTAATAACTGATTACGAATTTGTCTTTAATGTTGACTTGCCATTCTTCTGTCAGGCAGACAGTAGTATAC
The DNA here is from genome assembly GCA_025084515.1 of Ancistrus triradiatus. Taxonomy (NCBI): domain Eukaryota; kingdom Metazoa; phylum Chordata; class Actinopteri; order Siluriformes; family Loricariidae; genus Ancistrus; species Ancistrus triradiatus. The sequence goes on along the minus strand of JAJAGP010003846.1, from coordinate 37,526 downwards.
ACACCTTACAAAGAGCATTTTTTTGTTCTTTTTATTTATTTTAAAACTTTATTGAAACAAAGTACATTTATATTACTGTCTGCCTAACAATTGCAAAGAGAGGTCAATCATATGTAATAGCTCAAAAATATAAGCTCCATATAAAAATATAATTAATATTTCATGGGGCTTGACTGACAATGCTTAAACATAAAACTCAGTCATTTAGTTTCTTTAATTGATTACTACTTTTTGTAAAACTGAAATGTGTGAGACGTCTGCGCAGGGATGAGGATGCCCAACCCGACTAGAAGTCACTGCCAGGTTCACACCTGGTGGGCTATCCAATTGCTAGCTGCTGCTGCGAGTGCAAGGGAAATGTATTTCATGCTCTAAACTGATTTAATCATTCTAAATAAATCTGAATTCAGTGGATCTGCATTAGGGATTTAAAACCATGTAATTCATCCAATAATTCATGACATTAGTAACAAAGAGAAAATAATAAAAGCCTCAGTCAACAGCTGACATTATAGCTTTGCAGCTCTGTTTGAAATTAGATCATACAAATGGTTTATGGTCAGAGCTCTCTGTTAACATAGATAAAACAAATAATGACATCACATTTATACTATAATGTTAAATGCATAGTTCAATCCACAGTCTTAAGACTCAGCACCACAGATAATAATAATGCATTTAAAATGCGATTATTCAGTCATTGAAATTGTTAGAAATGTGCAGTCTAAACCTATCTGTCTCAGTTTTTAATAGCTGGGTCAACTACCCATTGGTTTGTAAACATGTGAGCAATAAAGCCACTGTTGTACAGTGGCTTGCAAAAGTATTCGGCCCCCTTGAACTTTTCAACCTTTTGCCACGTTTCAGGCTTCAAACATAAAGATATGAAATTGTAATTTTTTGTGAAGAATCAACAATAAGTGAGACACAATCGTAAAGTGGAACGAAATTTATTGGATATTTGAAACTTTTTTAAGAAATAAAAAACTGAAAAGTGGGGCGTGCAAAATTATTCAGCCCCTTTACTTTCAGTGCAGCAAACTCACTCCAGAAGTTCAGTGAGGATCTCAGAATAATCCAATGTTGACCTAAATGACTGATTATGATAAATAGAATCCACCTGTGTGTAATCAATCTCCGTATATATGCACATGCCTCTGTGATAGTCTCGAGTTCTGTTTAAAGCCGCAGAGAGCATTCATGAAAGACCAAGGAAACACACCAGGGAGGTCGAGATACTGTTGTGGAGAAGTTTAAAGCCGGATTTGGATACAAAAAGATCTACACCAAGCTTTAAACATCTCAAGGAGCACTGTGAAAGCGATCATATTGCAATGGGAAGGAGTATCAGGACCACTGCAAATCTACCAAGACCCGGTCGTCCCTCTAAACTTTCAGCTCAAACAAGGAGAAGACTGATCAGGGATGCAGCCAAGAGGCCCGTGATCACATCTGGATGAAACTGCAGAGATCTACAGCTGAAGGTGGGAGACTCTGGTCTATAGGACAACAATCAGTCGTACACTGCACAAATTTGGCCTTTATGGAAGAGTGGCAAGAAGAAAAGCCATCCTTCTTCAAAGATATCCATAAAAAGTTTGCCACAAGCCCACCTGGGAGACACACCAAAACATGTGGAAGAAGGTGCATCTGGTCAGAAGAACTTTTTGGCCACAATGCAAAACCTTATGTGGTGGCGTAAAAGCAACACAGGTTTGGGCATGCTTTTTCTTCAGCATGGGGACAGGGAAGTTGGTTTATTAAAATGAAAATTGATGGGGAAGATGGATGGAGCCAAAATACATTACCATTCTGGAAGAAAAACCTGTTGGAGTCTGGCAAAAGACCATGAGACTGGGATGGAGATTTATCTTCCAACAAGACAATGATCCAAAACATAAAGCAAAATCTACAATGGAGTGGTTCACAAATAAACGGATCCAGGTGTTAGAATGGCCAAGTCAAAGTCCAGACCTGAATCCGATCGAGAATCTGTGGAAAGAGCTGAAAACTGCTGTTCACAAACGCTCTCCATCCAACCTCACTGAGCTCGAGCTGTTTTGCAAGGAAGAATGGGCAAAAATTTCATTCTCTCGATGTGCAAAACTGACAGAGACATACCCCAAGCGACTTGCAACTGTAATCACAGAAAGAAGGTGGCGCTACAAAGTATTAACGCAAGGGGGCTGAATAATTTTGCACGCCCCACTTTTCAGTTTTTTATTTCTAAAAATAGTTTAAAATATCCAATAAATTTCGTTTCACTTCACGATTGTGTCCCACTTGATATTGATTCTTCACAAAAAATTTTAATTTCATATCTTTATGTTTGAAGCCTGAAATGTGGCAAAAGGTTGAAAAGTTCAAGGGGGCCGAATACTTTTGCAAGCCACTGTACTTGAGTACATGCGCTGTGCATTAAAGAAACAGCTTTGTCAGGCATTCACTTAAATTTATCGCAGTCCCCTTCGTGCGTAGGTTTTAAGCTTTGGGCTTTTGTTTCTAGACAAATGCATTACAGTTTAATTTCTTTGCTCACTTGATGTACAACACTCTGCATTTTATTCATAAATATTTAATTAGAGTTGTATTATTTTTCCTTTATTGCCTATTAGTATTTTATATTCACTGCTGCGTAAGACTTGAACTTTTGCATTCCTACATCATGTGGAAGAAGAGTCCAGTCCTGACCTGTAGCCAGTAGAGAGGATGTGGAGAATTTGGAAATTAACATTTCCAAGAGAGACTTTGGAAATAAAACAGCAATGATGGAAAATCCAAGAGAGACTTTGGAAATAAAACAGCAATGATGGAAATCCGCTTCGAGAATAAATGAATGAATGCACGTACCCTAATGCTGAAGCACATACCGTATTACTCCTCTATGCTGCGCACTACGGTGGCCGTAAGCTTCGTAACTTACCAAGACCGTGCTAAAACATTTTGACAGATTTATGAGCGCCGTGTACCATCTACAATCGGTTCTAGGTCAGAAAGCACAACTAGACTTAATTCATACATTAGGCGCACCACATTTTAAGGCGCACTGTCGATTTTTGAGAAAGTTAAAGAATTTTAAGTGCGCCTTATGGTCCGAAAAATACGGTAACTTTGAAGTATAGTTCTATGGCAATTATGTGACTGCTCTTCTGCCTTAATACACTCTATATTGTTGGAAAAAAGCTTTGATGGCTTAAACCACCCATGTCTATGGATATATGAATGTGAGGTTAATGAAGTGACTTTACTGACATGCTGTCTATAAAGCAAGTCCCCTTTAACATTGTTAATACATGCGTTGTTTGTTGCGTCACCCTCAGTGCTCACAATGAATCGATATAATGTGGATAAAACCTGGGCTCCCTTGTGCTTTGTATAATTCTAAAAACAGTCTCTCTTACGTTGGTTGTTGAGAAATACATTTATTAAAGTGGGACTTACTTTATACACACCCTGTATTAAACAGTAGCATTTCTAAGGCTTCTTGAAGTTTAATGAAACCCATCTGTTTTGTAGCACAGGAATGATTGTGCTCTTCACAGGGTTATCTACACAAAGCTTATTTATCACAGTAAGCATTGTCATTAATATCTTTCATAAGACTTTAGATGAGAGATTGGGCAAATTAAGCACCATGCTTGGAGTGATAGAAATTAAAGCCCCAGGGGAAATGAGAATCAGAGTGCACAGAAAAAAAAGTTTGGGCTCTGGAAGATATGGTTCTGACCTGCACTTGGCCCTGTCCAGACAATATTGGAGTTTATGGAGGGAGATCAACCTTACTTAGGCCTGGACAGATGGGAAGTGCAGCACTCGCTATGAAAACTTCTAGGCTCTGTCAGCTAGATATAGACTTAGAATTGAACACTGCACCAGTTAAATCAGTAGTCATTATATTCATTACACTCACTAGTAACAGATTAATTCTGCAAAGATAGGTTTCATGTAATATTTAAATAAGGCAATGCATACTTCCAAAAAAGAGTGCAAGTTGTAGATTCACATTAGTGTTGGAGGGATGGAGCCTGGCATTGTTTCGAAAATGTTGCGTAAACCTCAGTAAACGTGCCATGCCAAACCATGCCAAAGACAGACTATTTGGCTGTGTGGCTAAGTGAAGGGGAGGTTTTTATGGAGTGTGTAGTGGACACAAGGAAGGACATTAATCTTTGGCTTCAATCCTTTAGCTGTCCCTGCACTCCAAGGGTGACACAATGGCTGTGCATTGGTCTTTTGCACAATGAGACTGCATTCAGTGGTGTGAACAGTCTGAGACTTGATCACATTTTTCGCTCACACACCCTCTTTTATTCGTTACCTCATTTATATTGGTCATTTGGCTCCTTTAAATAACTGTTTAAACCCGTGTAGTAATGTTTCCCTTTCTTTGAGGTCTTTCTTCTCATCTTCTCTTTGCCATCTGTTTCATAATTCATCAAAGACCATTGCCAATTCAGACAGTCAGATCCTGTCTACGTGTTTTTTTTTTTTTGTTTTTTTTTTGTCTTTTTCTTCTTTTTTTCTGCAGGATTTTCTCTCTTTTTTCTTGTAATCGCTCTAAGGCATTGGGAATGACTTGACCTTGAGATAACCAGAGATCTTCAATAAGCTACAGCCCCCTACACCATTAGCCTTCATGTGTGAATAAAGGCAGGAGCTCCCTAGGGCTTTTCTCTTCCTGGCCCTCACTCTTTCAAGTCTTGCCCAGTGGTAGACTAAGGATTAGGTACTGATTATCGTAATGGATTTAAGAAATCACTCCATTTTTAGAAAAATAACACCCTGTAATTAATCTAGTAATTTTGGTTAGATGTGGTAGCAGTGACCATGGGTTTTGTCAGTAGCTTGACAATTTAATTACACAGAGACCTTGTGTGGTTATATTGACCATATATTGATCTCACTTGCTTTTATTTTGAGTTGTACATTTCATTGTTCTCTTCCTCTCCTTCTCTAACGGACCTGACCCTCTCTTTCACACCCCCCCCTTTCCTTGTAACACCACCTAATCCTCTTAGGCATGGACTAGCATAATGTTCACTCTTAAACCAAATTATCTGCAGAGTGCTCTGGGATTACACTCCCTCTCATTAAATCAAAATTCATTTTTTTTCAGTCTGCCCTTTTTCTCACCCTCCCATCTTTCTTTGCATGCTCTATACGAATCAGAATAATACAATTAAGATCCTTAAGCTCTGGCCAAGAATAAAGGGCAGGGAAGAAAGGGACTGTTTCCGTATCTGACTGTGTATTGTTGGGGGAAACGCCAAGTTGATGGATTATACAGAGTGAATCTGCTAGGCTGACCAATGACTCCTTTAATAAGGACACTACACAGTTCGTAGCATAATTCATGGTTAAAAGTCAGTGTAGGTGGTTGCTTTAAGACTGCACAGGATGACTGGTTTCTCCTATGATTTTATTAAAATGCATCAATGTATTGTGTACCAAAGTGACTATATTATTTGAGTGGATGAGACACAGCAGTGCTGCTGGAGTTTTGTTCACTCGCTGTGCACTCTATTAAGACATATGGACTGATGAATCTTTGTTTCTGCTGTGACAATCTGATGGCAGGGTCAGAATTTGGTGTAAACAACATGAAAGAATGGATCCATCCTGCCTTGTATCAATGGTTCAGGCTGCTGTTGGTGGTGTGATGGTGTGGGGGATGTTTTCTTGGCACACTTTGGGCCCCTTAATACCAAGTGAGCATTGTTTAAATGAAACGGCCTACCTGCGTATTGTTACTGCCCATGTCCATCCCTTTACGACCACAATGTAACCATATACAGTGTATATGTATGTATATATGTACATATATGTATGTATATATATCTATATATATATATATATTATATATATATATATGATAGGTATGATATATATATATGTATATAGTATGTGTGTGTATATGTGTGTGTTCTATTATGTATATATATATATATATATATAATATTAATATATAGATATATATATAGAGAGATTATAATATCTAGATAAATACACACATACACATTATGTGTATATAATATCTACACCACAACATACATGTGGTGGAGATAGATAGGATAAGAGATAGATCGATATGTAGGGATGTCTGTATGTATGGAGGGGATGGATGTAGGTATTGGAGAGACATACATACAGACATTACCATACATTACATTACAGAGAGATATAGATAGATAGATATATAGAGATATATATATATGATACCCACACACCACACACACACACACACACACACACACCACACACAAAACACAGTTGGTATGTGTTGTGTAGATATATTTATAGATATATATACACAACTACATATATAGGTATGGGTGTGTGTGTGTGGTGTATACACACACACCACATATATATATATAGATATATGATAGAGAGATAGATAATAGATAGATATATATATATAGATATTATCATAAGGACATACCATACAACCACATATATATATATATATATATATAGATATATATAATATATATGTACTGTATATATATATATGTATGTATGTATGTATGTATTAATCTATATGTGTGGGTGTGTGTGTGTGTGTATACACACACACACACACACACACACACATATATATGTATGTGTGTATATATATACATGTATGTGTATGTGTGTATATATATATATATATGTGTGTGTGTATATGTATATGTATATGTATATATATATATATATATATATATATATATGTGTGTGTGTGTGTGTTATTGAACAGGAGTTATAATGCAAAGCTCAAGGGATTAACAGAATTGTATAGCTTTACTTCCACAGTGAATGATAAGAAGTTTTAAGTTTTGTGCGGGTGCTCTGATTGTTTCACATTTTATAGCCTTTAAAGCCGACATGCACTCTTATGAAGACTCAGTCTGTAGTTATGTCCTTTGAATTTGTAAAGAATGTCCAATTTTAGCACTTATGTTGTCCCCGGTGGTAGAACCGACCCCCACCCCCCCACCTCCAATGGAAGCTTTTGTACTGAATGTCTGTGTATATATATTTTTGTTTTATGACTGAGTAAGGGAACAGCAAGGCACAGGAATGCAGAAAGAGCATGGCAAATGGCATCATTATGAGGCACTGAGGCATGTCTTGATGGCTCTGTTAGTTACAAAGTAAAAAAAAAGCATAAAATAGTGGTTCGTGCCTTGGACCTACCATGCTGATATGGTGAATAATCAGATTTGTGCTGTGCATGAAGGTACAATTCCTCAAACCTGACTTGGTTGTCAAATATTCTAGAGGGGAAAAAATCTTGTTAGTCTTTTTTGACAAAGTGAAGTGGTGATATTAGGAATGCCATTTGGTTGCTTGCCTCTTTTAATATTTCATGTTGCAGTTCTTTTCCTCTCTGTCCCTCTCTTTCTGACAGATGCTGCTTGGCTGTGCTGTGTTGAGCAGGGGGTAGTAATTGCCTTTCACTGAAGCAATTTCTCCTGATGCAATTGAGACTAGAGGTCAGCAGTTTATTAGCCCAGATACAAGTTACAGAATGAAAATAAACAGGGAGTGTAATGTCATATTGGGTTCCCATTTGACAGCTTAAGAAGACAGTGTCAGCGCTGGTGTGGAAAAACAGGCCTAAGTGTTCAGAGTTTGCTAGGCCTGTGTAAAAGGAAACAAAATAGAATATTGTTATTAAAGACGGAATGCATTATTTTCTAATACTGAGGGTTGCATGTTCACTTTTCTACCTGAAGTTTGCTATACTTCATCATTATTTTATTACCATTACCATTTTAAACTGTGATGTACATTATTAATCTTTTGAGGCAGCTGTTTCAGAACTTGCAAACTTTGAACTTTTAATTTGAAATGATGGATGTAGAGTTAAACAAAAGTGGAGAGCGATTAAACCCAAGGTTGAAGAAGACGACAGGGAGAGAAAAGGAGAGAGAAAGGTCGATTAACTGGAGTTAAGTTTAGACAGTTTTTACAGTTGAAAACAACATTCACAATGTAATGTAAAGCCCATCGCACACTGGTGTTGGGCACATGCACAAAGTCATGACTCTGAGCACCGTTCAGTTCATCATCCTACCTCATCTTGGCAGTATGACATTAAATTAAAGCCATAACGGAGACCACAGAAAGGCTCTATAGTTCAAGTGACTTAAAAGTTTCACAGAGAAAGCCACTTTGTGGAATCAAGTGCCCCAAAAAATGCTCGACAGAGTTTAGGTCAGATGACTGAGGAAGGAAGTCCATGACAGTCAGCACTCCTTGATCTTCAGTGGTCTTACAGTAGTTGTTGCTTTAAAGTGTGTTTTGAACTGCAGTAAATTTGAAAAAAATTCAAATTACAGGGATTTTCAGTAGTGTTAGTAGTCTGTTGTTGGGGGGGGGGGGGGTGAGAATACAGAATATTTATATACTATGTGTATTGGTGCCTCACAGCTCCAAGGACACAGGCTCTATGCTCACATCGTTTGCTACTTTAAATTGCCCCTGTGTATGAGTGAGTGTTTTAATGTTGGAGATCTACTCAGCACAGATTTGTGGACTTAAATATCTAGTCTACTGACTAAGGCTATCCTCAAAACGATTTTCCTTAGGTTAATTACAATTCATTGCCATTTTGCTCTGTCATATTGAACCTTAAACAAATAGTTTTTCCATCAAACTAGCATTGCACAAACACACAATTGAACAACATAAGCTTCAATCGAATGCCTGTATTACTTTTTAATAATTCAGTGACATACTTTTCATCTTGTCATCTTGTCTTTTCATCCTGTTTGCTAAACCACATTTAATTCTGACTTCTCTGTCAAAGGCTCCAGTAAATTGACAGTTTAAGACCATGGGTTAAAATAAAAAGGGTAGCAGCTGTTCATCTCAATTTTTTACAGGATGCAAATTCTGGCACATACTCTGTCCAGAGAGAGGTTCTTGTGATCAGTGAACAAAGTCAGATTTATGCGTCTGTTGTTCTGTGGCAGAAACTATGTACTATGTTCTCCTTTCTGGTGCAGGCTTGGATGTGGATATGGCAGAGCTGGTTTTTATTTTTATTTTTTTCCCCTCTTTGTTTTTAATTGAAGCCTTGAAATGTGGTACTGTGGTAAACTGGTGGTTAGGTTCTGGACTGTAGACCAGAAGGTCCAGTGTTCAAATCCCACCTCCACCAAGCTGCCACCGTTGGGTCCTTGATCAAGGCCCTAAACCCACAGTTGCTTGGATTGTAACACTTAAGTCACTCTGTTCTTCTAAATTCTGCTAAATGTGTACATGTAAGTATGTAATGGCACATAGCACAAATCACGATTTGTTTGCAGTTTATATTCCGAGTTAGTTAATGGCAGGTTTGCCATACAGTATTGAGCAAAATTATTAGGCCATCATTAGATTTGTCACTGATTGGAACTTGGTTTCGTCACTCCATAATACTGATCTTCATTGTAATCTTTGTGAGCTGTAGCATATCTTAGATTTTCACCCTGTTTTCCTTCCGAAAAAGTGGTTTCTTGGCTGCTCACCTCCAAAAAAGAAAAAGAAAAAAAAAGCCATTCCTTATCAGAATCAGAATCAGAAATACTTTATTGATTCCAGGGGGAAATTGCAGATGTTACAGAAGCACCCATTTATGTATAAAAGTACAAAAATACACACTCTTATAAAGAAGAAAAGTTATGCAAGAAAAAAAAAATATATATATATATATATAAATTTAAATACACAGAAGAGAATTTAAAGAATGTACGTGAATTGAAATACACACAGATACTCTGAAGTGCAAGAGGACACAACTTCACTAAGGTTCCTGTCTAAGTGTTAAAAATAGATAAAGTTAAACGCAAAAATAAAACGAAAACCAAGCTTCTTCAGACTGTTGAAGGGTAACATGGCATCCCAAGTGTAAGGGGAGCTCACAATAAATACTTGTCACTGTAGTCTATAGAAGCTGTTGTTAATACTCCATACAAATTTCCTATATTTTCTGTATGTATTCTAATAAACAGACCTGAGAAATAATTATATGATGTCATTATGCCTTTATGCTACTAAACCTGCATTTCTAATCTCAAGTTGATCTAAGTACTGTATAAACCTATCCTGCTCATGTATTGGTGTTATAAACGTTTTATGAAAGAGAAGTGATTAAACAGAACAATAATTTGTACTCATGGTAGGCAGGAATCTGTTGTAACCAATACTTTGTCCACCATTTTTGTTTTTAAACAGATGGGTTGAGCGTGCCCTATGGTATTACACACTCCTAATTATTCTCATCATCTGTGTAACCGCTCAAATGCCATTATGTTCTTGAGATCTTTGGCTTTAAAATATATCAGAATAATTCAGCTTTTGGCATACTGTACTGTGGATTAATAGGGAAATTATGTGTTGTGAATCTTTCAAGTACGCTAAATCTTCCAAACTCTTAATGTCTGCTTCTTCAAGGAGAACTTAATTTGTACAGTTCTTTATCAGTAAAACAATAAGGACTCTTAAACATAAGATGTAACAACAACACCCGGATGGTAGGGATGGCAGCATGGGAAACAAATGTGCCATGAATGTGTCTCTCCAGAAGCTTTGTTTTTATTCATGCTGTGTCTGAGACAAACAGACGCTCAATGTTCCCATTTGAATGATGCGGAAGCTGAGCGTGAGGCATATGTGGATAACTGTGTCATTTCTGTCACTTTCTTCTTTTATTTCTCCACATTGTGCTTACATTATTGCTCTTTCTAGAGTGCTGTAGTCTCCATTTTAACATTTAAGTCAATCAGCAGTAACTCAAATCTCTAAACAATTCCTTGTCCTCCCCATGTCTGTGTAGGTCTTCTCCAGGTACTCTTGTTTCCTCCCACCTTCGAAAGCCATGCATTAGACTAATTGTTTGCTCTAAACTGAAAATTATTGTTGTATCCGTACTCCTGTCACGAATGTGTGTCATGAATGTGAGGTTAAATAAAAAAACTGTAATTGTGTTTTGTGATCAGCCACATTAATGCTCAAATAGAGGGCCTATTATTCTGAAAGACAACTTGTCTGTATGAACTGTAGCACCTGTTGTTGGCTTCCAGAAGTTAAGAATGCTGTACATTCACCTATGAAAATACTTTTTTGTCCACCTTCAAAAGCTTGCAGGCTTTTGTAGTAATTTTACACTTTGGGGCCAGATGGAGGAATAGCGGCAGCTCTGAAGAATACTAATGAAACCCGACATACTTTACACCAGACACCAGATGTATCTGAATGCCACCGCAGTAAATGTAAAGATGTTACTGTCACTTGGGCTACATTCACACAGCAGGCAAAAGTGGCCCCAAATTCGATCTTTTACACCATATGTGACACACGTTATTTGTTAAAAAAACATTGAATCTGACATTTTCAGTTCCGATTTGTGGTACTGAAATCCAATAGGATGGAATGCAACTGAACAGCCAGATCAGAATTCATGTGACTTTTAGGTCATTCCAACTCGACATTCGTCATAAATGCGTGCTGAGGAGAAGGGAAAATGAGAGAAGTGAGGGAAGTTTTCATTTGAGGGATAGCGAAGTAACAGACCTCAAATATTGTCTCTGCAAACATTTACACTTACAGCATTTAGCAGATGCCCTTATCCAGAGCGACTAACAATTGGTACAATCCTATAATCCAAGCAGTTGTGGGTTAAGGGCCTTGCTCAAGGACCCAACAGTGGCAGCTTGGCAGAGGTGGGATTTGACCTTCTGGTCCAGAGTCCAGTACCTTACCCACTAGGCTACCACAGTCCTGACCACAAACAAAATTAGAATGCACATTTCGCACCTGCTCCATTTTGAGGAATTCCTAAAGAAACAGCCGAATGCACAGGAAGATGTGGCTACAGTGTCAAAGGACAATAAAAAGCTTAAAAGCGAAGTTAAAAGAAACCAAGGACACAAACCAAAGAAGTGGCCATGGCTGAAGAACATAAAGGTTTTAACATGACCATTAAAGAAATGCCTGTTCCTGTTGACTCTTTGTTTACCTCTGAATGAGCCCATCATCATCCGCTTCAATCATGTGAAGCGTTGCTCTTTTGTGCATGTGTGTCAGTTTTGGAGCATGAACTGTTCAGATGAATGTCTGATATATCACATAAGTTGAAATTGTTCATCTGGACAGGTTTTGTGGGAGAAACGTTTCGTCACTCATCTAAGTGACTTCTTCAGTCTCAGCTAGTTGGAAAACTTCCCCAATCTTAGATACAGCACCTTTGCATAACAACTGGTACCAGCACCATTACATAACAATGGGACCGGTGATCAGTTTAATATGCAGATAGCCATAGCCATTAACGACAATGATCACATGTGCCATTCACGCAGGATTGGGGAAGGGCTGTGATGGCAGTGTTGTAAGATCGTGAGAGATGTACTCCGAGGCTCCCTCCTCGGTTCAGGAATGGGTTCTTTTACTCCACATTAATATGGTAATCTGCATATTAAACTGATCAAAGGTCCCATTGTTATGTAATGTTTCTGGTACCAGTCATTATGCAAATGTGCTGTATATAAGATTGGGGATGTTTTCTTACTAGCTGAGACTGAAGAAGTCAATTAGATGAGCGACGAAACGTTTCTCCCACGGAACCTTATGTCCAGATGAACAGATTCAACTTCTGGGATTTTCTTACCTGGATTATTGAGCATGCATTAAGACAGGGTCTGATATAGGTTACATTAAAAAGGTGGTGAGAACAGCCTAAAAACAAAATTGGATTTAGTGAGAAAATCAGATTTGGGCCACTTTTGCCTGCTGTCTGAACCTACTCTTACTGATATTGTCCATGCGCAAGTTGGGAAGGCAAGATCTTCATCAGTAATTCTCATATAGCAGATCTTGGGTGTGTTCTACTTTCTGCCAAAATGCAAGCTTGTGATGCATTATATTATTATCTATTCATATACAGTGATACCTCGGCTCTTGTCGTTAACTCGTTCCAGAAGGCTTGACGAGTACCGAGCAAATTTGTCTCATAAGGAATAATGTAATTGAATTAATCTGTTCCAGACCCCCAGAAAATCTGCACTGTATAGGGCATTATATGCATTAATGGAGTTGTATTGTAAAAGTGATCCCCGATTTGTTCTGACAAATCCATCATAAGCTAATGTATCATGATGAGTGTAGTATAGTCTATACCGTACAATAGCTGAGCCATTGACACTTGCATTAACTTACAGTTGGATGAAATCATTAAAACAAAGATTATTTTATAATGTTTTTGAAAAATTTCATGTATTTTAGTGATTACCTCTGCTTTCCAGAAAGTTTTCCATTCGGTTGGCTGGCAGTACTAACCATTTTAGGACCCAAGAGTACAGTACTCTAGATGTAAAAATAGAAAAACACTGATCAAGGGCTTAATGTGAATCTGAATCACTGTGTACAGAGTTTAAGAAAGTGCACAAAGTACCGAGCAAACGACGAGAACCAAGACAAATTTTTCTATTCAAAATGCTTCAAGAACCGAATTAGAGGTGGTCGAGAACCGAGGTACCACTGTATACAGCGAGTTCATTGTACTCAAATGGCCTCCACAGTCACCAGATCTCAATTTGTCGCAGCCAACAAATCTGCAGCAACTGCGTGATGCCGTCATGTCACTTTGGACCAAAATCTCAGGAATGTTCTCCGTGCTTTTTGTTGAACCTATACCACAAAAAGGCAGTTATCAAGGCAATAGAAAGTCCAACCCGGTACTAGCAAAGTGTACCTAACAAAGTGGCTGGTGGGAATTTGTGCATGTTTTTTAGACAGAGGGAAGGAATGTTTTAGTGTCAGAACATCAGAGCAACCCACCTAAAAGCCGGCGTCTCTCAGATTGTGAGCAAATGATACTTTCTTGAGTGTAAATACCCTGCTTGGTGATTGGGCTTTACTTTATTCGTGTCATTTAATTCCAGTCACAAAGCACAAACTGCTTAAGCCTTTCTTTGAACAGCATTTTAGAAGCTCATTCAGCATACAAAGCAACCTTTGAAATCAGGTCCAGACTACTGGCTGAGCAGAGCAGAAGGCCAGACAGCTAAATATTTAAAAGGCCTCAGTCATCTGCCATGGGCCCAGACATTGATCAGAAAGAGAATTGAATGCCTTTGATGGGAGTCCATCCCAATTTAACAGAGCCCACACTGGGTTCCAGGGGAGCACCGTATCAAAAACATAGGTGAGGGTGTTTAAGGAAAGGCGTGATGTGAATTATTATGGAAATACACTCTTGCTGATCACATTATTAGGTACACCTCCTTGTTTCTACACTCATTGCCCATTTTATAGTACCTGATCTCTGGGGGTCCTGAATAATAGAGAACGGAGAAAAGGGGATTAACAAAGTATGCAGAGAAACAGATGGATTACAGTCTATAATCGTAAAACTAAATGTAATTCTCCTATGCTGCACCAGTACTTTGGAACTTTCTGCTTCCACATATTTGTAAACTCCACTGGGAATTTAAAACTGCTCTTAAAATTTACGTTTTTAAACTAGCTTAATCACCTCAACTGCTTTAATTGCATTTGAATGTATATTTGAATGTATATTACCCTACTGATTTTCTTATTGTATGTTTTATTATTAATGCTAAATTGTTGTAAGGTGACCTTGAGTGTCATGAAAGGCACATCACATAAAATATATTGTTATAATCATTATTATATGGTAAGTGGAACTGATCATTGATGTTTAAATGATGTTTGAAGCTTATCAGTGAGATATCAGCGAGTGTGGCTTGTAGCTGTTTAGCAGTATTGTACTGTGGTTTCTCCTTCTAACATGTACCCATTTCTTCAACTTCTTTAAGTTAATTTGCTTCCATATTTAAAGGAATAGTCATACAAACTCGGTCCTCTCTGGTTCCCATTTTCTTCTGTAGTTTTCAAACTGCAATAGCGTGGCATCTCCAAACAAAGAGATCCCTTTTGTTTCTGCTACTTTCCTTTAGCCAACTGCTGGGGTATATCCTGTGCCCTTGTCTTGTCATGTCAAAAGGGCTTCCTGCTGCTTGCGCTTTCAGAGTTCCCCACAGAATTAAACAGTGCTAGACACGTCTCCTCCTGCTCCCTCAGAAACGGTGCACATGGAGTTACTGAACTCCTTCCCATCGGGAGCTCTCCATCCAGTGAGGAGGCCCAGGAATATGTTTACCTCCATGTCAGTCACCTCTCAATTGCAATGGAGGAGAAATGAGTGAGCAGGGGGAGGTGTGACAATAGTGACAATCGCAGAGCTTGTATGGGGAGGGGGGTGTTCATTTGTATTCTAATCAGACGGGTAGTCCTGGATACGCTAAGGTGACTGGAAAACACTCGGGATAGAGGAAGTGAATAGACTTTCACTAAGCAAGTCTGCTTATACCCACGCTGGTTTAAATCGCTTCACACAATGGGAGGTAACTCCCGGTCATTTTGAGAACTGAGAAAGATTTGATGTACTTTCTGAAAGATAGAAAAGGTATTCACAGCCTCCCCTATGGGCTTTGAAATGTTATGGATTTGGATATGGATAGCAGTTTTGATGAAACCGAACTTGATCTCAGACTCAGGAGGGAATATTGTCATGAAGAATTACATGCTGTGTTTGGCCCAGCAAGATAGTTTATCTTCATGAAATGGAGATCATACTTCTATCTCTGTGTGAAAGCTATGTAATTCTCCCCAAAGATAACACGGCAGAGCATAGCTTTATGATCCTCAATACAAATTATATTATTGGTTACACTTCAGTTGTCAGGACTTTTATTCGGGTTGTTGTACAGAACACTGACTGTCCAATAGACAATCACTGCTTCAAATAACTGTTGTTTACTAATAAATCTTTGTCTGGTGTCACCCATTTAAGTCTGCTTCCTCCAAATTGTTCTTTCTTCTTGGTCTCAGGGAATTTTTCTTGCCACTAATTTACAAACAAAGCAGTCCCATCAAGTACACAAGAACTTGGTGTTTCTTTTTATTGGACTAAATTGTCCCAACTCACATATTCTTTTCATTACTGTAGTCAATACCCCAGAAGTTGAAACTTCTGGGGTACCCCAGATGAACAGATTCAACTTCTGGGATTTTCTTACCTGGATCATTGAGCATGCATCAAGACTGTAGTCAGTAGTTCATCTGTTCATACTACTATGTCATACTATAGTTTTATATTCTCTATTTCAGTGGTTCTCAAACTTTTTAGACCAAGAACCACCCATCATCAAGCCAAAATCTCCAAGTACCACCTATAAGTGTCGCAGAAACACCACACACACACACACACACATTTGCAGTAGGTATATTTAGGTTTATAGTTTGGGTTCACTGCTCCTGGCATCTGAAACCTTCAGCCATGATATAATAGTCAATGTATTCGAAGCTATTGTTTTCGGACAAATGGCTTACTGATATGTCATAAAATTCGAAATCTGGGAAGCAGTTAACATGACGTAGACGTAATGAAATACGGATGTCTGCATAGCCCACATGGTAACACAAAACATAAATTAGTTTTATTAAAACAAAATTATGAAAAGTCTGAAACGTATCTAATTTGCACATGAACAGTTTAGATTTTTAGTCATTAAATAATTCCTTAATTATTAATAATTACTGGTATTTTCCAAGGTAATCTGGCGTACCACCTCGTACTCCTTCAAGTACCACTAGCGGTACTCGTACCACAGTTTGGGAACCACTGCTCTTATTTTGTACTTTGTTTATTTCATCTTAGCATATATGTTGTTGTATTTAAATTTAAATAGTACATTTTCTTTACATATATTCTTTCTTTAAAATTATAATATTACCCTTAAGTTCAGATAATGAATTACAAAATTTGGTAACTTGCCTTTTACAGTTAACATCCATGTTGTACTGAGGAGCTTGGGTCCCTTTTTGAGTCTGAGCCCAAGGATTCTTCTTCTTCAGGCTTACTCAGTAAGAGCTTTGAGTCTACATGTTTGTAAAGCTGCTCTGAGACACTGCCCTGTTGCAAAACGTGCTATATAAATAAATTTGACTTGACCCTTTCCAGATTTTCAGTTTTGACTTGGCTGCTTTGAGAATACCTGTTGTAAAAAGTACTGTGTTAATCAATTTAACTTGAATTTAAAAAGCCCAAATAATTTACTGAAGAGCACTGAAGTTTTTCCTTAATTTCTTTAGCATTAGAGTGTATGAGGTGCTTGTGTGGGGTAACGGCTATTCCGGGATCAAGTACTAGGCATTACCTTCCAGCCAGGTCTGTCACCATACAGGCACAATTGGCTGTTCCTGAGGACAGTCAGCATCCCTGAGATGTTATAATAGAAAATACATGGCCTTCTGTCACTGAGACACTGGGAGATTGATGCATAATCTAGGCTTACCTTTGCTAGCTCATATATATGAGTGAGTCGTTGGTGTTTTAACAAGAATAATAATAAGAAAGCAGCAGTTTAAAAAAAGATGCAGCAGCAATCACAGTTTTGTAACACCTTTGGTCAGCATCTGGATCAGGTTTTTTTCGTATTGTGTGGGGCTAAATGTCACCCAGTGATGCATTTAACAAAGCAACAGGATGTTACCAATCTGCATGTCAGCATCCCAGGGTAGAGTATTGCTTCTCGTTATGTGTGGAAAACTATTTGCCATAGCACTAATATAATTTGAGATTATACACTTAGTGGCCATGTCAAGTACACCACCTTGTTTCTACCCTTATCATCCATTTTAACAGTTCCACTTAACATATAGATGCACTTTGCATTTCACTTTTAGTCCCCCTTACTCTGTTCCCTAATGCTCTGCTGTATCCAATCCACTTATACCACTGCAGTGCTGAGAATGATCCACCACCCAAATAGTACCTGATCTGTAGTGGTCCTGTGGGGGTTTGGACCATTAGAGAACAGAGCAAAAAGGGGAAAAACAAAGTATGCAAAGAAACAGGTGGACTACAGTCTGTAATTGTAGAACGTCACAGTGCATCAGTTGGTAAGTGGAATTGATAAAATGAAAGAAACAAGGTGTACCTAATAAAGTGGCTGGTGGGTGTATATAACGTTATACTATATAGTTTATTCTAATAAATTGCACGCTATTGTTAAATTGTATTTTATTGGGTGTCTAGTCTGCTGAACATACAGTAACCCTTTTCCATTTTTTTTAGCCCAAGGGAAATTCACGAAGTCAATGAAACAAGTCGAAGATATTACCAAATAAATTGTTTTCTGAATTTGACTTTGAAAGCGAATCTGACAAATTCATAGAAGTGTCAGAGCTGCTGACATGGCTTAGTCATTCACAGCCATCAACAGTAGTTTTGTGAGATTTTCTGTCCTTTTTTTCCCCTTCTATAGTGCATCCAGTGGAGTGTTCCTAAAGCAATGGATATTAATCTTCAAACACAAGATGCATGAAAGCATTACACTGATGTTTTTATTTTTTATGAGAGTCAGGAGAAAGAATCTGAATAAGCACTTGTTTGCATGTGCTCTGCTAATGGTGCTCTTGGTGCTTTGCTAATGTAGCATCTGTACACAATGATGAAGAGTGTTGTAAACTTTAAACACCAACATACAGTGACAAATTGGAGTCATTACAACTTCTTTCAGATAGATGTCTGCTAATGGTTTAAGTGTTTCTGCAGCTGGGAACTGCTGATTATAATTTAGGCACCAACAGGTATTCATCTCGGAAAAAGGGAAAAAGAATTTGAATGCGTGGGAACTTGGATAT
This sequence comes from Ancistrus triradiatus, assembly GCA_025084515.1. NCBI lineage: Eukaryota > Metazoa > Chordata > Actinopteri > Siluriformes > Loricariidae > Ancistrus > Ancistrus triradiatus. The sequence continues at coordinate 18,827 of JAJAGP010003846.1, read as the reverse complement.
CTGTGTCTATGTGTTGGCATTGGGGGATGTAAGGAGGGTGTTTGCTTACCTCCGCCCTCTGCATCAGCATTTCTTTTGGTAATGAACAAAAGCTATAATGTGCCACGCTAATCAAATCTCACCATCCTTCATGCTAGCTGATGTGAGTGTATGCAGCTGGGTGTTTGTACAGGCCTGTGTGTGAAACGCGTAGTAAAGCATGATGGGACTACAAGAAGTCTCTGCAGAAACACCAAGACTTGTGTTAGGTTTGATGTGTTCCTAACAGTCTCAGGCGCAATAACACCATCGAGAAATGGTTGGAGTAATGAAATAGAAGGCAAAAGAGAAGGCGACAAACAGGAGTGTATGACATGCTAAACGGCAGTTTGAATAAAAAAAAAGTGTGCAGCATTTATAGAAGATATACACCCATGAGTCATGACAGTATGACAACTTGGTCTGCAACAAAGTTATTGTAGGTTTTACATGTCAAATTGATGTTTGACAAATGTCAGGAACCAGGGCAAGCATATATTGCCTAGAGCATCACCCTCCCTGTTTCAGCTTGTCTTCTCACAGTGCCATCACTTCCCCAGGTACACAGTGCACAGGGAACTCTGGACCACATGACCGCAGGCTCTTTTGCCTTCATGCATTGATGAACCTTGGCCATCCAAACTTGTCTGCATTCTGCTTAATGTGGTACTGATCAGATAATCACCTGAAACGCATCTTATTTGAAGAAAAGTACAAGACGCATGATTGTGATTGAAATATCGATTCTTTACTTTCCAAGTTAACAATAGTATTGTGCTAAAAATGAGTATAAACTTGTTTTATTTGTATTATTAATTGGGGTCTTTGGTATTTTGACAAGCTGTCATTTACAGCTAATAAATGCTCAAGTCAAGTCAGATTTATTTATATAGCGCTTTTTACAATGGAGCATTGTATCAAAGCAACTTTACAAGTTTCATCTCTTCTCGTTTGGAATTTGTCAGTAGTTTATAGAATAAAACAGAAATATTCCATTTCACTCAAACACATAGAGAAAAACCAGAGAAACAGATCACTTTCTTGTGGTCTCTTAATTTTTTCCAGCGCTGTATTTCGGTTCTTTAAACCATATATTTGATGTTAAAAAAACTGGACTGAAATGGTTGCATGCAATAACTAGAAAATGATGCAAGTTTGTTTGATTAGGTGGGCATTTAAACAATGGCAACTATACATAGGCTATACTGTTCTGTAATGCTGTATGTGTGTCTGCAATGCTTTTAATGAGTTTTTATGAGATTTTCCTTACCTTAAGCTACATGAAAATGTGTTTCTGAAATATGGACAAATACTTTCCTTCAACTGAACGTTGAGGCATCTATGAAACAATTATTTTGTTTGAAAAACAGTTCTTGCATTGACCATCCTTAACATATAATGAGTATGTCAGCATCTATTACTCCAATTACCTTTGGTTCTTTCATGTGTGTTAGGATTGAAATGGGTTATGGACAATAGCTTGCATCACTTATCCATAAGACAACTGCAAGCAAGCTGCAAAAGTTTTTGGAGCAACTAAAGTTTAATATGAAGTGATTATGTGGCAAGAAGGTTGTTTAGGTATTAGTCTAATATGAATGAAACCTCTCCATTTACTGAGTCATGTGAAATATTCAGTGCTGGATAACGATGTTAATACATGTTAACGATGTTAATCACTACAACTTCTTTCAGTTTCTAAAAAATCAGATGCCATTTTTGATGTTTTTATTTTGTCAGTGACAGTGTTACTACAATAAAATTGCGAATACAGAAACAGTTAGGAATCAGCGTTTTGTGGACATACAAAAGAAGATGAACGACTTTTGTTATACTCTCATAATACAAAGAATGGAATAAAATAAAGTGACCACATTTTAAGTGTGAGAATTTGGCATGTTTTGTTGGGATGTCAGGCATTGCAAATGTCTCTGCTAAGTCAGGGTGTGTGACTTTCTGTTTCTGCTTTGTCTGGGCTTTGTCTAATCCTTTAATAAAAGTGCTTTCTACTCACGAGAAGCAGACACACACTGAAGTTTGTGATAATAAAGCCGGTGGCAGTTTGTCCTCTGCTTGAGCACACACTGTGATGATAGAATACAACTGCTTGGCCTGGCTAAGGTTCGAGTGGAGAACACACACACTCCCTAACATAAATATCATGTATTCACACGGGGCTCACACTGGGATTGGATGTCGTTTATCAGCATGCTTCTTTGCAATAGGCATTTTTTATAACTGCCATGTACAGCCCTGCTGAGCACATCAATCACTCCAAGTTCATAATCAACTCTGGGTGTTGGAAGTCACTAGCTTGTTTCAATGCATACAGCCAATATGGATCATACTTGGTCAAACAGATTACTTGACTGATGTCGTACCATAGCTGAGCTTTGTAAGGTGACTGAGATCCCAAATATGATAGTTACACACATGGTTGATGTGTGTAGCTGAAAGGCCTTGATAGATGCAGACAGTTTCCAGTAATTATTCTGCGTGTGTTCTTGGTTCTTGTGTGAGTGTTCTTGGTTTTTTATTACAAAGTCTGTCCAGCAGGCACTTGTGTACTATAAAGGCCATCATTAAATTGTTGTATATGGGTGAGGGGACTGGTCCTCTGGCCTGGTCTCAGTGGCTAGTCTGACTAAAATGCCTTCTTCCAGAACCTTTTATGACTGTGCGTTCATTTCTCACTATCTCTACCCAGTAGGCGCACAGCCTCAATAACCCCAGGACCCCCTGGGGTAGCACTAATGGGGCGGCAGTAACAGCAGACAGATCACTTGCATCATACAGGCCCAAATGGATACTGGGCCAAATCGAACAGGGGGGAGGGGACACTTCTTTGAACAGAGGAATACAAAAGGATGAGAGTGAAAGAATGTCCGTTGTTGGGTAAAGAGAAACACAATGGGATGTGTAAGGAAAGCTTGATTGATGCGATTAGAACGGGACCTATCATAGAGTCAGAAACCAAGGATGGTTCTGCCAATGTGTGTCAATGGCTGAGAAGGGTGTGCAGACGTTTGTGTGGTGGGGGATTTGGAGTTGTATTGGTTTATAGTGGAGAGTTTCATAAAGCAGTGAAGGTCAGCTTATCTCAGTTGTGCATCTAAATAGAAAGATGATCATGTGAATATAACCAGCTGCATACATGAAGGTCCTGGGTTCGATCCCCAGGTGGTATAAATACATTGCAGAAGCTTGTGGGAAGGATGCCACAGTGTATGAGTGCTGTAATCAAAGCTAAAGGCGGTCCAACGAAATCTGGATCATCTCTTCTGGATCATCCATATGCTCTCTGGCAAACTTCAGATGGGACTGGACATGTACTGGCTTAAGCAGGGGGACAAGCCTGGCACTGCAGGATCTGAGTCTCTCTTGGTGTAATGTGTTACTGATGGTAGCCTTGTTACATTGGTCCCAGCTCTTTGCAGGTCGTTCATCAGGTCCCTCCGTGTATTTCTGGGATTTTGCTCATCGTTCTCATGAACGGTCTTGTATGTCTTACAATTTCTCCCACAGTTGATTTATTTACACCAACCTGCTTGCCTATTGTAGATTCACTCTTCCCAGCCTGCTGCAGGTCTACAATTTTCTTCCTGGTGTCCTTCGACAGCTCTTTGGTCTTGGCCGTGGTGGAGTCTGACTGTTTGAGGCTGTGGACAGGTGTCTTTTATACAGATAACGAGGTCAAACAGGTGCCATTAATACAGGTAACGAGTGGAGGACAGAAGAGCTTCTTATAGAAGTTACAGGTCTGTGAGAGGCAGAAATCTTGCTTGTTTGTGGGTGACCAAATACTTATTTTCCACCATGATTTACAATTAAATTCTTTAAAAATCCTACAATGTGATTTCTTGGATTTTTTTTCTCATTTTTTCTCTCATAGTTGAAGTGTACCTATGATGGAAAATTACAGACCTCTCTGTCATTTTTCTAAGTAGAACTTGACAAAATCCAGTGGCTGACTAAATAATTTTTTGACCCAACTTGTATGTGTGTGTGTGTGGTATGTAGTGTGTGCTGTGTGGTGTGTGTGTGTGTGTGTGTGTGTGTGTGTTTTTGCTGGTGTTGTGTGGGTGTGGTGTGTGGTGTGTATATATATATATCTACACAGTATATAATGCATTTAGAACAGCCATACATGACATTGAATTAAAGAGTGTTTGAAAGACTGCTTCATATCACAACAACCTGTTACTGCATACCATCATGATGGTAACGAAATCAATTATCACTGAACTAGAAAAACTTATTGCCTTTTAAGTCCAGATGCAATCTGTTTGAACAACAAAAATCAACACAAATGGACTTCTCTGTAGCTGGAAATTGAAAACCACAAGGCAAAAAACTGGTAATCATGTTGCCCTCTGCACTCACTATAACATTGCTTTGTATTGAATCAAGGGTAGTGTTTGGGCTGTTGGGCAGAGTCTGATCAGAGTTCAGTTTGTTGGTCGGCATACATTCTTGTGCACTAATGATCAGGCTGCCATTGTGTTTGTGTTGCTCCTGGCTGCTATTGCAATTGTTAGAAAAGATAAGGAGTGAGAGATGAAACAGCTTAATAACAGCATTTGGATTAGTTTTCTCTTTTATTCTTTGTTCCCTCTTTTTTCAGTGGTGCAGCTTTAAACTGCAATGGGTTGCTAAAAGCAAATCTGATGCTGCCTGCTGCTTTAAGCCACTGAATATTACAAAGATTTGCTGGTTTGTTAAAGGACTTTCTTCATATTGCGGATGCTAAACTCTTTGAAGTGAGTAAACAAAACCAACAGCTTGAGAGGATAACTATATTTAAGAGTATTTGCAAGGGAACAGTCAGATAAACCTGAATCCTGTTAGCTACAGAGCAAAGCAATACACAAAATGCCTTGTTTCTTCTTCATATCTGGGTTTGATCATGGAAATGCACTTTGGCTTGGTGCTTAGTCTAACTGCTACCATTCCTGTTTATATACACCAGAGGATACATATCCCAAATCTAGCTCAATATACCTGCATTTTCTATATAGCTAGAAGAGATTGATTTTACACAACCAACTGGTGACGGGTATAGTCACTGGTACCACAGCACATAGGAATTGTTTAAGTGAAGCTTTGTCCCTCCAATCTTTGAACCTTTAAGTATTATCTATATGTGGATAACCCAAACATCAGATTTTCACACAAGACCTAGAGATGACAAGAACTCAGTTAAACAATTTGAGCAACAATTTATTTATTTAGGAAAATGATCCCATATTACATATCTGTGAGTGGCAAAAGGTGATTCTTTGCTTTTAGTATCAGGTGTGTCCCCTTGTGTAGCCACAAGTGCAACCACACATTTCCATTAACTGTTGATCAGTTCTACAGATCATTCTAGCCCATTCCTCCATACAGAACAGCTTCTACTCTGGGATGTTGGTGGGTTTCTTCACATGAACTTCACATTTCCTTCCACAGCATTTTTATTGAGCTCAGAACATTGACTTGGCCATTCTACAACATTAACTTTTTTCTTTTTTAACAATTTTGGTAGAACGAGTTGGGTGCTTAGGCTGTTTTGTCTTGCTGCCTGACCCATGTTCTTCTCTCAGATTTTCCTTTGAAATTTGCTGGAATAATTTAGGACGTATTGTTCCATCAATGATGGCAAGCGGTCCTGGCCCAGATGCAGCAAATCAGGCCCAAAACTTGATGCTTCCACCACCGTGTATTTCACATAGGATGAAATTCTTAATGCTGTTTCCTTTCCCCTCGTTTAAAACGAAATGTTATAATGTGGTCTTATCTGTCCGAAAAATGTTTTTCCAGTAGCCTTCTGGCTTGTCAGTGATCTTTAGCAAACTGCCAGACAGCAAAGCTCTTTTTGGGGAGCAATGGCCTTCTCCTTGCAACCCTGCCATGCCTACCTTTGCCGCTCAGTGTTCTCCTGATGGTGGACTTGTGAACATTAACATTAGCCAGCGTGAGAGACGCCATTTGCTATGAAAGTGCATAGGTTTCATACATGCCTTGATGTTGGAGCCATCTTTGTTATTCGACCACTCTTGGGGAGAGAAACCATGGTCTTGAATTTCCTCAATTTATACAGTCTGTTTGACTGTGGATAGGTGGAGTCCAGACTTTTTTGAGGTGGTTTTGCAACCTTTGTCTAGTATGATGAGCATCAAGCACTCTTTTTCTGAGGTCCTTGAAATCTTCTTTGTTCGTACAATGATACGCTTCAACATTGTGAAGTGTATCAGTGTTGTGAAGGTCAGACTTTGATAGGTCCCTGGTATTGGTGTGCAGGCCCTTTTTTTAACAAAAAAAAAAAAGAAAAAAGAGCACTGATTTTTGTTTTGGTTCATGAGCTCAGAGCCAGTCTGCTTGACAGCCACCAACTTCATCCAAGCCCTGTCGAATTGACTGTAAACTCTTCACACTCTGGGACAGCTTTCGGTGATTTCAAAGTAATTCTGCATTTGTTGGTCTCAAGGCTTTTTTTCTATTTATTGACTGCATGACTCCGTTGACTGGAATGAGGAAATATGTGGAAATGGAAGAAGTTTGACCTTCAGCTGCTGTGGTGTGAGGAGCAAGAGCAGCCTATAGTATGGTCAAGGTAAAAGCTTAGATGTCAAGTTGCATAGTAAACAATGAGGGCAAGCAATCCATCTCAGGATTCTGTGACCTCTGGAGTGTGAACATGCAAGAGTCATTTAGTTTATAGATGCTTTTACTCATGGAATTGTTTGTCTATTTTATGAAGGGGAAAAATAGCTGCTGCTTAAATTGTGTGTGTGAGTGAGCTGTGCAGAAATGCATTGCCAGTTGCTACATTTGCAGCATGATAAAATTTCTGACAAATAGGTCTTGTGTATTAAAATCAACATAATTTTGGCAAGCAGGTTTCTGCAATGTGTTTGGTTTGTCCGGAATTGTTCTACAGTCCATATTTTACTGTCTAAGATCATAATGCGTGCAGTATGTCATAACCAGGCCATCCCTTGAGCAGCTGCTATTAATCATGTTTGCATCAGAGGCAAGCTATGCCTCAGCACTGGGAAAAGACTCAAGACAACACCTTATTCTAAAACCAATAACATAAGCTGCCTCCCCACTTCCAGCCGTGCAGGTGTTCAAATCAGCAACATCTGGCTAGACTTATGGTTATAATTTCTGCTGATCTGGACAATTAAAACAAATATGCTGGGATTTTTCAAAAAGCATTTACTACACTGTCCCATAGCGTTCAGAATGACTCTCCCATATTTTAGATGATTTGATAAAAGTCATGAAGTTAAATGTTCTCTAAATATTGTCTTCTTGTTAAATTTCTCAGGGGTGGGTATGTAGTGGCTGATAGTGATCTGGATGAGAGGTATAAAGATTAGAGATTTGTGAGGAATAGTGGGGGAAAATATGCCATAATCTTAAAGGGCAGCCTAGGTGACCTTAGAGCACAACTTAAGCAAGATAAGGCTTAAATCATCAGCAGAAGGTTAAAAGTGCCAGGATGAGGAGGGAACACTGATGCATGGGCTTGCACTAAACTTCAAGAGTTGAAGACTTTTTGATATTCATTTTCTCTTTTGCCCGCTACTGTATTATGTTTGGGACACAAAGAATACTAAGAAAATGGACAACATTGTGTTCCTTCTACCATATATATATATATATATATATATATATATATATATATATATATATATCATCTCTCCCTACAATGCCTGGGCATGCTCCTGATGAGGTGGCGGATGGTCTCCTGAGGGATCTCCTCTCAGACCTGGACTAAAGCATCCGCCAACTCCTGGACAGTCTGTGGTGCAACGTGACGTTGGTGGATGGAGCAAGACGTGATGTCCCAGATGTGCTCAATCAGATTCAGGTCTGGGGAACGGGCGGGTCAGTCCATAGCTTCAATGCCTTCATCTACCAGGAACTGCTGACACACTCCAGCCACATGAGGTCTAGCATTGTCCTGCATTAGGAGAAACCCAGGGCCAACCGCAACAGCATATGGTCTCACAAGGGGTCTGAGGATCTCATCTCGGTACCTAATGGCATTCAGGCTACCTCTGGCGAGTTCACATGGAGGGCTGTGCGGCCGCCCTCCAAAGAAATGCCACCCAACACCATTACGGACCCAACTGCCAAAACCGGTCATGCTGAAGGATGTTGCAGCAGCAGATCGCTCTCCCACATGTGACTCAGTGTGAACCTGCTTTCATCTGTGAAGAGCCCACAGGGCGTCCAGTGGCGAATTTGCCAGCCCTGGTGTTCTCTGGCAAATGTTCAAGAGCGTCCTGCACGATGTTGGGTTGTGAGCACAACCCCCATCTGTGGACGTCGGGCCCCTCATACCATCCTCATGGAGTGGGTTCTAACCGTTTGTGCAGACAACATGCACATTTGTGCCTGCTGGAGGTCATTTTGCAGGACTCTGGCAGTGCTCCTCCTGTACCTCCTTACACATAGGCGGAGGTAGCGGTCCTGCTGCTGGGTTGTTGCCCTCCTATGGCGTCCTCCACGTCTCCTGGTGTACTGGCCTGTATGTATATGTATGTGTGTGTATATGTGTATATATGTGTGTATATATATATATATATATATATATATATATATGTGTGTGTGTGTGTGTGTGTGTGTGTGTGTGTGTGTGTGTGTGTGTGTGTGTGTGTGTGTGTGTGTGTGATATTTTCAACTATTCCAAAGATTTCAAACTTGGATTTGTCACGCCATAATACTCTTTTTCCATTGATCTTCATTCTAATCCCTGTGAGCTTTAGCATATCTTAGGCTTTTCACCCTGTTCCTCTTTCAAACGTGGTTTCTTGGCTTCTATCCTTCAAAAAAAAAGACCATTCCTGACCAAGCTTATTTGTACTGTAGAAGGCTCAACTATTATAAGGGGAGGTCACACTAAATACTTGTAACTGTAGCCTGTAGAGCTGTTTTTTTAACACTGCATACAGATTTCTTGTATTTTCTGTTTGTACTCTTAAGGAGACTGAGATTATAAATATATTTGGTCATTATACCATTGCTAAAACAATCTAATGGTTGCCTAAGACTTTTGCACAGTGCTAGGGCATAAAAACTAGACATGTCTTTAAGCAATTATGTGTGCTCAAGTTGAATGCTAGAAAGCTAGCAGGTTTTTTTTATTTATTTATTTTTCTGGGAAGGTCACAATAAGCTGTATCCTTTAGATAAGGCCGCTGAAGGATATTTGGTAATTAAAGCAGTTCAATACTAGCTGACCTCCTCTTTCTGCAGTCTAGACAGAGGAATTGAACCCTAGCCCTGCAGTCCCCGTTTCAGTAAAAGATAAGTCAGAATAGAAGTGCACTCCGTTGTGCATAAGTATTAAAGTCTCTGCTGTACTGTGGGTGTAGATGTCACAGAGGGAAGGACTTAAATTGAATCATTGTGTCCTGATGATGGGAGAAAAAGGCTGCTGATTTGAGTGCTCTTCCAGAAGAGGACCTAAGAACATTTCTCACATCCCACACTTTACATCCATGATATGCGTTCTGTGCAGCAAACACAATGTTATATACCTTAGCAATGCAATATGGGATACTGTACTGTACTGGTATTGACTAAATAGCCAAGATGTGTCCTCTACACTAATGTATTAAATATCAACATGGACCACCAGCACAAGGCTTTGCATTTATCTCTGGTGTGCTGCATTGCAAAGACGTAACACTTGTTGTCCCATGTTCTTGGTTTTCTTTCATTTCTCTCTTTAAGTCTCTCCCAAGTTGAAATTTCATGGCAGACATCATTTCCAGATGCCACAAGGCCTAGGGTGCAATACAGCTTCAGCAGGTGCTCTAGATTGTTGAAATAAAATATAGGATTTTTGGCTCTAACAGAAGGCAGTTTGTGCAATGAAGGGCTGGAGAGCACTACATGGATCAGTAAGTGTCTTTACATGCACTTAATAATCTGATAACTGCAGAAAATCAGATTTTGTCAGTAATCCGATCAAGGGGTACACATGGACAAGTAATCAGGTAAAGGGAAACCTCCGGCAATAATCAGATTTCTACATTTACATTTACAGCATTTAGCAGACGCCCTTATCCAGAGCGACTTACAATTGGTACAATCTTACAATCCAAGCAATTGTGGGTTAAGGGTCTTGCTCAAGGACCCAACAGTGGCAGCTTGGCAAAGGTGGGATTTGAACCCTGGACCTTCTGGGTAGTCCAGTACCTTAACCGCTAGGCTACCACAGTTCTACTTTGCAACCAGCCAATAATCTCACAATAACATGACGTAAACTTCAATTTGTAATATTAAAAAAATCAAGTCATTTTCTTCATTGCATTTCAGTCTCCATTTTGTCACTGAGTGTTCAATAGCCGTTCAAGCCGTTTCCTTGCCACTGTCGCCCTAGGCTTGCTCAATTTGGGATTGGACGTAGTTATTAGGAGATAATCTAAACTTGTAAAGTTGCTTTGAGACAATGCTCCATTGTAAAAAGCGCTATATAAATAGATCTGACTTGACTTGACTTGACTTAATGGGTGCTGCATTTAATTCCAGGGTTGCCAGATCCCACGAGAAAATCTCCACCAGGTCTGTGTAAATAAACCCAAAAGAAGTAATTTCTAAGGATAAGTGAACCTAGCAACCATGTTTTTTTTACAGCTGGCTGCTCTGTGCACATGCGCAGACTGCCATATTTGATTTTAATCTGGTAACTTGTATACATGCTATGAGAAATCTGATTACTGATAAAAATCCGGCTCTCTTTATTGGATTACTTAACCTGCTTTCTAGATCGACGTATACCATGTACATGAATGATATAAGATAACAGCAGAAATTACACTATGATCGGATTCTGAAGTGCATGTAAATGCAATCATTGTCTGCATTCAAAAGTGAAGCATGTGAAGGTTCTGCAAATGGAGTTGGTCACAACGATGACTCCTCTCATTGCTGAGGAGTAAAGAGACATTCTTATCCATCATGCACTTCCATCAGGGAGCTGTCTAATTAATTATCCAGCATGACTATGACCCCAAACGCACAGCCAAAGTCAAAAAGATCTATGTCCAGAAAAAAAGAAAAACAAGCAGTCCTAAAGCAGATATGGCCTTGGTGCAACTCTGTAGCTCTGTTGTCGTTGTTTTCAATACATTTACTTTTTTACGCAAATGCTAAACCATTATTGATGAAAATATGCTCGTCTAAAGCCGTCATTACAGAACGATGTTCTTTTCAGTGGTCATCACTGTTTAGAGACTACCCAGTCAATCTGCGCTACTTAAAGCTGTCTTACACTTGCCATAAATTTCCTGGACTCCCAGTCTTTATCACTACACACACATTGGGACCCGCACACAGTCATGTACACACTATGCTTTATGCTACTGCTGTAATGTAAAGCTTTGCTGCTATAAAGACTCCCAAAGGAGCAAGCATTCAGTTCAGAGGGAGCCTATTTTCAAGGTAAAAGACTAGGCATGAGTGGAGGGAAAAAAACAGGAAAGGCACATTTAGCCCCATAGCTCCCTTTGTCATTTGTGATTTGTAAATCAAGCATGAGGCAAGGATACAGCTATCAGTGCACAAGTTCTGTATTGTCAGTGGGACTGAGCAGAGCGTTCTCTCAACCAGGGAATTTGTGAAGTGGTCCAGGTTTATACAGCTGACAGTTGTACAGAAAATGGGAATAGCATGGCGTCTAGATGTCCATGCAGGGGTTTTTCACGAAAGTATACCATTTTGTAGAGATAAAGAACTGTTGCATGGTGAAATGGGTTTTTTATTTTTTTTATTTTTTATTTTTTATTTTTTTTCAAAAACAGGATTACATCAATTAAATCTGTATTTTGATGTTTTTGTTTGTTTTTTATTTTATTTATTTTTTTATTTTTGGTGCAGCAAAGAACACGTGTGCTACAACAGACTTTGCTTGTAAGAATGGACAGTGTGTGCCAGCTCGCTGGAGGTGTGATGGGGAGCCTGAGTGTTCAGACGGATCTGATGAGGCAGAGTCTACCTGCAGTAAGTGACATGTCTGTCGGTGTTTGTGCTTGTGCCTGTTTGTATGTAAACCTACTTTGCATAAATATTGCAATTTTAAATGCATGAGGTCATAAAGTTAATGCAGATGAAAATAAGGTAAGGACCTCTTAGGAAAAAGACTTGCAGAGTATTGAAAATGTATTGATGTTGCTTATTAAAGTATGTGTTGCATTAATGGCAAATATTATGAAGCCGTAGGGGTTGTATTAAGCTGACAAACTAGAAAGGCATGAACTGTTCTTGGACCTGGTGGTGCCAATCCTGATGCTGCTATACCTGGACAGTTTGTGACCAGACTGAGTCAAGTCTGTGTTCAATTGAAGTGGTCTTAGTTGTCGATTCTCCCTTTGTAGCCCTCCAATCCCTTCTTCTGTGGAGTTGCTGTGATGTTACTTACTGAGCATTTCATTTGGAACACTATACTAATACTGGCCAGGGTTTCCCATTTGCTCTCCAAAAAGTACTCAATACTATGTGGTATGGATGGGAGAATTCAGAATTAAGTTCATGTGTATAAGGAGCTTTAAACTTAAATAGTTAATGCTCAGATGTTCCGTGTTTGTTTCCCGGTCCCATTGTTTAGCTGCGGCTTGATGGTCTGGTCTGTTTATTTTTGGGTTCCTGTGTGTATGTGATCTGGTTTATGTGTATATGTCTTTTTAGTATTTACCATTTATGCCCAGGTTTTGGTATAAGAGTGTGTTTTTACTGTATTCAGTGGCTTACAGGTATGTATGACTTGTACTGTCTTGGTTGGTGTACACCTGTTACCTGTGGGGTGAGCTGCAATTCAGCGTCTTTGCTTGTACTTGTACCCTTGCACTAACTGATAAAAGGCTCTTACCAAGGCCAATGCCACAATGCGAAAGCTACTGAGAGAATACTCACTAGCTTTCGCATTGGATTGTAGTGCCTAGAGGTTAAGGTACTGGACTCTGGACCAGAAGGTCCAGGGTTCAAATCACACTTCTGCCAATCTGCCACTGTCTGCCTTGAGCAAGACCCTTAACCCACAATTGCTTGGATTGTAAGATTGTACCAATTGTAAGTCGCTCTGGATAAGGGCGTCTGCTAAATGCTGTAAATGTAAATGTAGAATAGAGCCAGGTACAAGCCAACAGCCCTTGCCATATATCTTTAGCCATTGTTTCTGTATGCTGTCATTTATAATTCTTAGACAGGAAGAAAATCGGAATCGGCCGGTCATCAGAAATCAGAAATCAGAATTAGCGAAGAAAATTGGAATTGGTGCATCTCTAAGATTCCATGACATGGATTAATGTGAGATTCTGCTCACTTTTGACACAATTGCATCACACCTTTCCTGCAGATTTTTTCAGGTGAACTTTCATGCTGTGATTCTCCTTTTCTACCACATCCCAAAGGTGTTCTACTGAAGAACACTGAACTCATTGTCAAATTCATTCAATCACTTTAAGATGCCTTTTGATTTGTGGCATGAGGCATTATAATGCTGGAAGGAGCCATAAGAACATGGGTAAATTGTGGCCATGAATACTATACTGTATTCATGGCCACAATTTACCCATGTTCTTATGGCTCCTTCCAGCATTATAATGCCTCATGCCACAAATCAAAAGGCATCTTAAAGTGACTGAATGAATTTGAACAATTGGACTATGACATTCAAGCGTTGGTTCAATTTTATACGGTATTACTCCACTCCCAGAGTGTGCCAAGAAAAACATTTCCCACACAACTACATCACCTCCACCAGCCTGTACTATGACACAAGGCAGGTTGGTTCAGTTGTATTCATGTTGATGGCATCAAAACCCCACATATGTGTGCCCCAAACAGAAATGGAGATTCTTGAGAGCAGGCAATAGTTTTGGGGACTGTATGAGGCCTTTGCCCATGTGTCCTATGTGGTCTGCCTCAAAGGCTTGACATGTGCATTCTGAGGATGCTTTTCTGCTCAACACAATTGTTCAGAGTGATTATCTGAGTTTATTGTTGCTGGTCTGTCAGCTCGGACCAGTCTGGTCATTCTCTTTTGACCTCTATCATCAACAAGGTTTCCTTCCACTAAACTGCCACTCATTGGGTGTGTTGCTGTTTTTTCTTATATGCATTCTTCTGGGGGAGAGTAAACTGCAGGGCCCTAGGAGGACTATTGTCTGTGAGCATTCCAGGGGAGATCAGAAGTTTTAAAAAATGCTCAAAACCAGCCTGTTCTAGCACCAACAATTAAGCTGTAGTCAAAGATCACACAATTTTGATGGCTGATTTACAGTGGTGTTTGAAAGTTTGTGAACCCTTTAGGGTTCTATATTTCTGCATAAATATGACCTAAAACATCATCACATCACAACTAAACTGCAGTTTTCTGTAACTGTTGATCCGTCCTGCACACCAGCTTGGAGGAATTTTAGCCCATTCCTCCGTACAGAACAGCTTCAAACTCTGGGTGTTGGTGGGTTTCCTTTACATTAACTGCTCGCTTCCGGTCATTCCACAATATTTCAATTGGACTTTAAGGTCAGGACTTTGACTTGGCCATTCCAAAACATTAACTTTATTTTTCTTTAAACCATTTCTTTGATTAGAAAACGACTTGTGTGCTTAGGGTCGTTGTCTTGCTGCATGACCCACCTTCTCTTGAGATTCAGTTTCATGGGCAGATGTCCTGATATTTTTCTTAGAATTCTCTGATATAATTCAGAATTCATCGTTTATCAATTATGGCAAGCCTTCCTGGCCCAGATGCAGCAAAACAGGCCCAAACCCATGAGGTTCTTATGCTGGAATGCCAGTGTTTTTCTTTCTCCAAAACATAACGCTTTTCTTTTAAACCAAAAAGTTCTATTTTGGTCTCATCCATCCCCAAAACATTTTTCCAATAGCCTTCTGGCTTGTCCATGTGATCTTTAGCAAACTGCAGATGAGCAGCAATGTTCTTTATAGAGAGCAGTGGCTTTTTCCTTCCAACCCAGCCATGCACACCATGTTGTTTCAGTGGTTCTTCTGATGGTTGGACTCATGAATATTAACATTAGCTAATGTGAGAGAGGACTTCAGTTTGCTTGGAAGTTACCCTGGGGTCCTTTGTGACCTCGCCAACTATTACACGTCTTGCTCTGGGAGTGATCTTTGTTGGTCGACCACTCGTAAGACTTGTACGAAAATGTGATGATGTTTTAGGTCATATTTATGCAGAAATATAGAAAATTCTAAAGGGTTTCCAAACTTTCAAGCACCACTATAGATGGTTGCATGATTGAGTAGGTGTGCATATGTTCCTACATAACTGCTCAGTGAATGTATCTCTCCTGTTACAATATTTGTAACAGCAGAGTACAGTCATACCTTGTCACTCGATCATCTTGCAACCCGTCAAATTCAGTTCTTGACACGTTTTGACAAAAAAGTTGAGACACATGACTGGTATGCCCTTTCCAGCTGAAACATAGGAACTCCTGTTTGTGTTACAATAGCTCTCGCTCAGTGCAGATCTGCATTTCATCTACATGTATACTGTTCCCACAGTTCAGCATACCACACATGGGAACAGAATGGGGTGATCACACTAATCAAACAAATCATATTTTGGGGATCAAATGTGCTCGGACACAGTAAAGATTGCCTAGTTTCAGTACACCCAAAAAGAGTTCTTGTCACACCACGGAGCATCAGCAGAGATAACTGTAAATTGCCTCTAGGTCTGAGTGATATTCTGACTTGTACTGGACTTGTAACCTGTCCAGGATGTAAAAGGTCCTGGATTAATGCACATATATGCACAACCAGATCTGGTGCAAGGGCATATGTGTATTCTGTGCACTAGGTTTAAAAGGCATTTAATACCTTTTTATGATCTTTCCTCTTGAAACCATGCTGTTGAAATGGTGGCAGGACTGAATACACACACACACACACACACACACACACACACACACACACACGGTCCTTGTTCAGTGCTCGTGTGTGTGTGTGTGTGTGAAGCATGTGTTAGTCTCTGGGTATTTGTGATAGATTGTGAAATTGCTTTGTTGATTGCTTTTACCTTTGTTCAGGCAGGCTTCAGCAGTAGATACTTCAGCCTAGTCTCAATCCTCATTGCCCTCTTCTGTAATTTCTTCGACACACAGCCTGGTTAATAATTTTTTTGAAAGACCCACTTCAGTAGTCTCTCTTTGCTAATGGAGAATTGACCGACCTGTTGTGGCAGTATGATAAACTCATGCTGTGCTCAGTCTGTACAGGTGAATAAAGGTGAAAACATACTTCAACTTAGCAGGCGGTGGACATCTTGGTCAATGCCAGTGGGAGCAGAGTCATTACAGCTGCATTAAAAATGTTACAAACAGCAGTGTACTTTCATGACTTGGGTTCTTATAAAAAGCCAGTGGCCTTTCTGGGTCACATAGCCAGCATGATTATGTATGACAGAATTAGAGCTCTTTCTCATGCAGATTTAATCATGGTACAAAATGGTACATGTGATCTTCAGAATTGTAAATTAATTATAAAGAAGTTGAAATACATGTGCTATACATTTGAAATGCAAATGATAGTGTTACTGTTTGCACAGTATTTTGTTTTCAAAATGTATAGTATAGGTCCTGTTATAAATGTTATTTGTAATTTTAATCATGAGCTGTGTTTAAGATTTCATTTTGGATGCTGCCAGCCACAATGGCTTCAATCAACTTCGTCTTTTTGGAAGGACAGCTGCCTAGACACTGTTTTTGGAAGGGGAACGTGGTGAAAAGGCTAAGATGTGCTAAAGCTCACAAAGAGTGGAATGAAAATCAGTGGAAATGGGTATTATGTAGTAACGAATCCAAGTTTTTAATTTTTGGGTCCAATCATGAACAGTACGTTACGTACATGGATATTATACAATTGCTCAAACAACACAGTTGGCCTAAGACTTTTGCACAGCACTGTACAATAATAGCATATGTGGGTTAAGGGTCTTGCACAAAGGCCCAACAGTGGCAGCTTGGCAGTGCTGGGGCTGGAACCCTGGACTTCCTTTTCCAAAGTAGAGTACCTTAATTGTTGTGCTGCCACAATCCACATTTTATTGAAAATCTCAACAATGGTCTGAATATTGTAATCCTATGTTGGGGGTAGCATGGTAATCCATTTACTTTTTTCCTTTAATGAAGCCATGTAATGCATTACAGTTTAAATTCTTGTAATCATGTTAGTTACTGATTTAATTAGAAAAATCAATACTTATGGTTCCAAGTGGAAAGTATAAATGACTCTCAACACGTTTACAAAGTTCCTCTATATATTAGCCATCTAGTACCTTTACATAATTTGTGCATACTCCCATGCATAGTGGATGGAGAAACTAAATAATTTGAACCAATGACTTTATAAAAACTATTCAGTGTTTTGCTACACTCAGCCCCATGCCTTCGCGATGTCTTCTGGACAGATTTGTTTGCCTTGAGACAACCCAAAATAACTCTAGATACAGTCACCTCTGCTTAAGTAAACTGCAAAGACCAGCATGTCTTATGTTTTTGGATGTTCCAACAGCAAGGCTTTGAGTTCCAAGCTTTATGCTGGTTAGTGCTTGTCTGGTACTGATTTAGCTGGTGAATTGACCTGTTGGTAAAGCTGATTGATCGCCAGTGTCCAGAACACAGGAAATGCTGGGCTTAGCTGTTTTTTAAGCAGTGAACGGTAATTTGAATTTGAACATGAATGTTTTTTAATTAAAAAGCCTAGTGGCTCTTATCCTTGTACTTTCAAGTTTGTACAGACCTCTGGGTTTTAGTGAGTAGCTTGGAACCAAAGTAATGAGTAATGGGGTTCTCTTTCCAATAAGTAATGAGAAGTCCCATTTACATTTCAAAGAATTCATTAGTAATTTGTAGTAGATTATTGAGTAACTACCTATCTAGAGAGATACCTCTAGGATGTACATGCTCTGTGTCTGTATCCGTAATACTTCTGGCAATAACTAAATGATGGATGCCTTGGGCAATGCTCTCAGGGATTACATGTTGTATCATCTAATCTGTTGTCTTGGGAGCCTATTAGGGGACGTCTTCTAAAAAATCGGAAACACACTTGTTTATTCTGTGTGGATGCAAGACTTTAATCATAGGAGAATCATGCAAATATTTCTGTGCAAACTTTACCCTACTAAGCTAATTATATTGGAATAGGGCGATTGGTTACTGTTTTTTGGCAACTGTAGGCTGTTTTAAACAGAGGAGTCTGCCATCTCTATTGCTGATGTTCCTAAACTGTTTATTTGTCTGTTAGTTTTATTTGGCATTGCATCAGCATCAAAAGCTAGATTCCCGACAGACACGATTGTATCAAACACACTAGTCATGGGCCAATTTGGAGTGACCAATCAACCTAATAAGTCTTTGGAATGTGGGAGGAAACTGGAATACCCAGAGTAAACTCACGTGGACACGGGGAGGACATGCAAACTCTGGTGTCGGGATCGAACCGGGGATCTCTGAGCTTGTTCTTAAACTGAAGCTCATATTTATACAGTACATTCAGAAAACACATACAAGTCAAGTCACATTTATTTATATAGCTCTTTTACAAAGGACCATTGTCTCAAAGCAACTTTACAATTATAGATTGTTATAATATATACAGTGGGGCAAAAAAGTATTTAGTCAGCCACTGATTGTGCAAGTTCTCCTACTTAGAAAGATGAGAGGTCTGTAATTTTCATCATAGGTACACTTCAACTATGAGAGACAAAATGAGAAAAAAAAATCCAGGAAATCACATTGTATGAAATCATGGTGGAAAATAAGTATTTGGTCACC